>JBBUKS010000002.1:9905868-9920431 GCA_038050645.1 Hedychium gardnerianum | reverse complement strand
CCGCATAATTTTGCATCGAGGAAGATTCTTCGCTTCCCTCGAAGCCACTTATACGAGATATTAAGTAGAGAAACGAAGTCTCCACGGAAAGAATTGTTGGTTAGTGCATTAGGTATTGTCACAATAAAGTTTATGAGTCAAATCTTAACTAGTAGTCATGTTCCTGCCCCCTTTATGTCCTAGTCACTGTTCGGGCTGGCTAGATTAGCCCTCGTGATTTACCTCCTCCGTGTTGATCTGGGGGCGAACTGACAGGGGCGAGCATTTCGTCTTTTGCCACAATAAATAGAGAAATGAAACGTCGATTGTGGTCAGTTCAAACTCGATAAAAGTTCATAATAAAGTCCGATAAGAGCAATAAATAGGCTGCAATATCATCGTCAGGCACGACGATATTCTGAAGGAAAAAATTTCATTGATAGAAAATAGGAAAAGTTTGCATGTCCAAGTATTTTTATTTATAATCGATTTAATTTTATATAAAAAATTTATCGACTATTAAATAAATTTAAAAAATATAAATAAATAAATGATCCAATATCATAAATAATTTAAATATCACAAATATTTATTTGCAATATATGTAAATCAAATCCTCATTAATTAAAAAACTCGTCTGTCAATTTATCATAGCACCAAGCCCGTACAAAAAAATTTCATTGATGAACTCTGCATTTGGTACGGCTGAAGTAATGTTTCGTAGGGCAAAAAAAAATATGGACAAAAATTAAAAAAAAAATCCCAAATTAAGAGAAATATTATATGAGCGTAATTTTTTTAAAAAATAAATGAACATTCATAAATGATTTTATTCTAAAAATACTCTTTGATCTAGCACTATTATAACAGCTATCAAAATTTAAATAATTTTGATTAAATTGATAAATAGTATATTGATATAATAGTGTTCAAGAATTTGAAATTTGAAATTTGAAATTTATCCTAAATACGTTTAGTAGTTACTAAGTAACTTTTATATGATGTAAATTTTAAATTTTAAACTCATAATAAATATATTATAATAGTCATTAAATAATTTCTATGCGTTACAGTAACTATCGATTCCTACTACGTTCTGGATAAAATTATTGAAGGATGCTCTTACCATTTTTTTTAAAGGCGCTAAGTCGATAGTACTGTTGATGATTTGTAATATTTGGGGTATCTTTTTAATTTTTGCAAAAAATTATATATATATCAACTTATGAGTAGTGGCCCAATCTATGCCATCCCGTTTGTGTTGTCTGATCGAACAGTCTGTCTCTTAATAGATCAACAAAATCCCCGGCCATACTTTTCGGCTGCTTGTTGGTCTTCAAGATACTCTCTCGACCTTTTTATCCAATAACTATTTGCCTTTTTTTGTTTTTTATTTTTTAATTTACACCAAATATCTAAGTCTCCGATTAATTCTGAAATAATCCGGTTCTACAAAAATTTCTCACATTCTATACTTAGTCGCAAGCACATTCTATATCGATTATATTAACTTTTTACATGTATTACTTCCTAACTAGAACACTTCAATCTACAAAGTATAGTCTCATAAGGGAGACACAATCAACACAAACTTTAAAAACTCTTCTCCATTTTGACCATCTAATGTTATCCAAGATATCTAACTTACAAGGCTAACTAGAATTTTATGGACAATGCAATGGCTTTCTAATTTTGCAATGAGCACATATAACAATTGACGGCCTTAGTTACTTTGTTCTTAAACAAGCAATTACCCTAGCAATTTAAGGGGTCAAGACAACATGGCTGTGTTCAGTTCCATCCTCCATTCGTATCCAAGAAGTGATCGAGAATGGCTGTTCATCTATTGAAATGATCCTTGATCCTCTTGGCCAATTGCCGTATCCTCCATAACCAGTGTGGCGAGCAAAGCACAGCCAAAGACTCTTATAAGGGCAGCACCAGTCCAATCCATGGTTGTGGCCAGCAAAAACTGCCTGCGAGATGGTGAATAGGAGCTAAACAAAGACCCAAATATGAAACCAGAAAGTCATTTTCTACTATAGTCACACACAAACTAATAATGAGGCAGAAGAAGTATAGATTCATTTCTTTTAGATTTCTCTCTACCAAGCATGATGCAGTTTATGACTCTGTTTTAGTTGCTGTCATTGTCAAACTAGGGCTGGCTATGCGTTAGGTGTAAAATTAGTTATTTACATATAATTAAACGTGTTTAGGATTTTTCATTTCGAGTTCATAATCCATATAATTATTCTTTATGAAATACAAAGTTATAGAATATTTTCTTTCCATGAATTCTTCAGCTATATCACTAGTAGTTCAGATCAACTAAATAATTTTTATACATTAACTAATAGTTTCTTGTATCTTCCTCTACCCGGTACATCTTCACCCTAATAGTTTTAACTTATCAACATTTGATACCATCTCAAGTTGCTTTCCCCTATTCAATCACCTATTGAAGTTATACCTAATAGCTATCAAATGTAAGTATTTTTTATTTCATCTTTTCCTGCGACTTCACACGCCAGTCTAAGCATTTTATATCTTGATAGGTGCTTATTGCTTCACTTAGATTCATAAAGCATGACAAATTTAGAATTTTCCTTTTAGCTTAGTAAAAGTTTCCTTTTAGCCTAAGTTTAATAATGTTTGAATGGAAATGACAATTTTTTTTAAAAAACATTAACATTAGTAATGCATTGAGACCTATTGTATGTGATGTTTTGGTACCTTAACAGAAGCCCTTGATACAAGGATATCCATGATTCCCCATTCTACTTCTTGGGGAGCCACTTTTTCTTTGTTGATAGAACCAACACATGGTGTATGAATTTGAGTAGTAGGCACAGGAGCTACTTTCTGGTAAGCCCTACTCGGTATATGCCAAAAGATAACCTCTGGAATGCTGCAAATCAAAATTATGAAGCATAAAAATTCATATTAGGACTTGAAGCAAAGGCATTCTGCCATGTACCTGGCATTCGGGTTGATCCTTTGCGATTGCCTCTGGAACCATTTGGCCTGAGACTTAGATACAACTTCTGGGTATGAACCACCACCCGAATCTAGGAAATAGAATAATACAGCCGGAAGCATTGGATCGTTGTAGGAAGACACTTGTAATACATAGTTCGAAACACTAGGCCAAAGGGTTTTAGGACCACTGGTGGTGCAAGATAGCACATTGTTATTAATTTCAGTACTGATCAACTCGATTCTTGTTGTTCCCTTAAACCCGCAATCAGTATCTCCTGCAAGTCATGATATGCATCATTAATATGCTTCCAGTAAAAACTATCTTCCCATATTTCACTCCATCTACAGACACTTCGAGATATGCTTTTGTAATTGTTAATGGAATAGAATTTCACAGATGTTGGAAGAATCCTGAATTTAGAAACTACATTCATGCAAATAAATTTTGACTATGTTATACAAAAAAAAAAACTAGGATATTAAATTATTTGAAGATCAGGTTTATATAAGTTTAAAGGTAGAAACAAGTTTTGATTCACTGTTCTAGAATTACTTCTTCTGATAGACTGAACTAAACTTTTTTGCTTGACAAATTTTGCTAGTACTGTTAAATGAATTAACTTAAGATAAAAGCGTGGCAGTAAATATGAAAACATATGAAAATTTTCTGGCCCTTTTTACCTGAAAATGACACATTTGCTGATGGACAATTGACCTGGGGAATACCAGTGGCTGAAAACCACTCAGATGGCCACTCAAATAGAGCATCGTCATGATTGCCAAACACAGTAGACCAAGGTTTCCCTTTGTTTCTTGTTAAAGAAAGAGCCCTATCCCAATACAAGGATGCATTAGTAATTGGTAGGTTGTTTGCAGTAATAACATCCCCCAAATAGATCACAAAGTCTGCAATTAAGGAAATTTGAAACTTCATAAATGATGATCAACCCCACAAATACGAGGAGAGTAGAGCAGAGTTTTTCATTCAGCTTCAATAAATAGTGGAGATGAATGGAAAGCCAAAGCATGTGCCACACACTAGATAAATATGTGGGAATTGATCGTATGTATTAGGCACAAAGCTGTACATGTAAAAGCAAATAAATACTAGTCAAGACGAAATATATATATATATACATTTCTGAAACAGGAAGGTTTAACAGAAAAACAAATACTATGAATCAAAACAAAAAAATATAAAAGGTGTTCAAAGCTCATGGAATCAGAACAGTTTTTGCACAAAGTACACACACAAAAAACTTTAACAATAAGTTTTGAGAAACAATATATTGACATTACTATGAATCACAAAACAGCACACTTGAAAGTCCAAACGAAAACGACAATATTTATCTTCATTTCACATAATATATTGGAAGTTGCTGTCGAGCACCATAGCAGCCAACTATTGCACAAATAAATCCATCATCTTCAAATTTAAATTCTGCAAGACTTCAACATACACAATTATAAGATGATGCTAAATTTTATCATTCCAATTTTCATATATAAATGTATTTCTCTTCCTCCTTCCTTGACCACTTCTCTCTTCTCTAGCAACTTTAATTGTTTTTCTTCCATCTTACCCTCTTCTACTTTTCTTTTCTTTTAATTTGATCATCGGATAATAAGATTCACTAGTGAGCTTGACAATAATCATAAATCCTATTAAAGAAAAAAGTTCCTTTTCTTCCCTCTCCCGCTTGTCAAATTTGCTCATTTGCGTTCATTTCAAAAAACTGAGAAATCGGCAAAAGGTACTGATACGGGGTATTAAAAGTTATCACGAGTAAAAAAGGGTCAATTGGTATGCTGAGCTGGCTTAACGTCAAGGGAGGCCGACGGGACCACCTCATCTCGACCGGACCGACCCGCCAGTCATCTCGATTGACGCCAACCCGCCAGTTATCCCGACAAGAGCCGACCCGCCAGTCATTTCGGCCGACCAGCAGCCCTCCTCCACTCATCCCGATGGACTAGCAGTACGTAGGTCACCTATGTAGGGTTGTCAGAACACGTGGATTGTCAAAACACGTGGAGCAGGATAGGTGACATAGCGTAATCCTTCCATGATCTTCTACTGTAAAACATGGATGACATGACCCTCTGACAGTCATGACGTGACAGATCTCTTATCATGGATATGACATCCTATCAGCAATATGCCTATAAAAGCCCCGCCTCCCGCGGGCCAAGGTATGATGAAGGCTTCATGCGCACATATACTCTATTTTAACTGTACTTCTTCTCATTCCCATCTCCCCCGGAGGCTAACTCGAGCGTCAAAGTGGATGAGCTGGGTACTCCCAAACCTCCATTCTAACCCCTCCTTCGCTCTTTTACGGTTAGCAGGCTCCCTAAGTGGCCCAGCCGGCTCAACAACGCATGGAGTAGCGCTCGGTTACTCTCCTTTAGCTCTGCAAGCTCCTCCGGCAACCCCTCCTTCCTCCGGCTCGCAGCGACTTCATCAACCTCCTCCAGCTGTGTGGTGGCTCGTTCGTCGACGTGTCTCGGCGTAGGATGGATGACACCGGGAAAATTATCGAGAAGCGCAATCCCGCTAATTCGATCAACAACTCTAAATCGGCAATCAACGGCTCCAAATTGAAAGTATAAAATTCCACTGACAAATTAGTCATCAAAACTCCAATGGCCTTAATTCGAGTGGCGGCTCAATGGGCAAATTTCAAGTGATGTAATCCATCATTCGGCAATCTACTAGGCAACCGACAACAATTGATAAATTTCAATTGGTGGTCTCCATTCGGCTAGAGCTATTGGAAATTTCATTCGGCAGTCTACTCGACAATCGACAACAATTGATAAATTTCAATTGGTGGTCTCCATTCAGCTGCAGCCATTGGAAATTTCATTCGGCAGTCTACTTGACGATTGGCAGCAATTGGAAATTTCAATTGAAAATCCATTCGGCCGAAGTCAATGGAAATTTCAAAGCGGGGCAATCTCAATCGACTTCAACTGCAAATTCCAATTGGCCATTCAATCAATCCTTGGCCAGTCCAAACAAAAGAATTCCAATTGGCCAAATCTTTAAATTTGGTCAAATTCCAATTAGAATCAAATGGTCAAAATCCGGTCAACAAACTCCAATCGGCTTTAATTGGAGAATCCAGCGGCCTCCATTCCTTAGGCAACTCCAAATACCAATCGGCTGCAAATTTAGAAACAATTTCAATCGGCACACCTAACGGAAGATTCATCACGTATTGGAAAATCAAAAGGCCCCTTCGATCGTCAAAATCAAAAGAAAAATCAAATGAAAACAAATTGGCAGATTGATAAAATCAAAGGGAAAATCAAATGAAAGCAAAGTGACAGATCGGCGAAATCAAAAGGAAAATCAAATGAAAGCAAATTGACAGATCGGCAAAATCAAAGGGAAAATCAAATGAAAGCAAATTGGCAAATCAGCAAAAGCAAAAGCAAAATCAAATGAAAGCAAAGTAGCAGATCAACAAATTCCAAATGGATCAAATCTGATCGACAGCCGTCAAAGATCAAAATGCCCATCAAAAGTCAAAGTAGCTAGTTCCACTCAAATTCCAATTAATCATCCGGCAAATTCCAAATGACTCAAATCTGATCGGCAACACTCATAGATAAAAATGTCCATCAAATGTCAAAGTCGTCAGTTCCACTCAAATTCCAATTAATCATCTGGCAAATTCCAAATTGATCAAATCCGATCGGTAGTGCAAAAGAAGCCAATCACATGTGAATGGACAAAATCCTTCAAATTTCAATCAAATTCAAAAAGAATAAAAATCCGATTGACATCCCACTACCAAACAAAATTCAATCAACATCTCTAAAATCCAGTAGACAATCTCCTTTTGGTATCTCCACTCGGTATTCGGCATCTCCGGTTGAAAATTTCCCAAGGACGTCTTAGTCGAACTTCTTCATGTACATAATCCAGTCAGTCGGGCTCACGTCTCCTTCGACTGGACTTGAGGGGGAGACTTATGATACGAGATATTAAAAATTGCCATGAGTACAAAGAAGGTCAATTGGTATGCTGGGTTTGGTCAACGTCAAGGGAGGCCAACGGGACTACCTCATCCCGACCGGGCCGACCTGCCAGTTATCCCGACTGACGCCGATCCGCCAGTCATCCCGACTGATGTCGACCCGCCAGTCATCCCGACTGATGTCGACCCGCCAGTCATCCCGCCCGGAGCCGACCCGCTAATCATTCCGGCCGACCGACAGCCCTCCGCCGCTCATCCTGACGGACTAGCAACACGTAGACCACCCATGTAGGGTTGTCATAACACGTGGGTTGTTAGAACACGTGGAGCAGGATGGGTGATATAACGTGATCCTCTCATGATCTTCTGCTGCAAAACGTGGATGACATAACCCTCTAACAGCCATGATGTGACAGATCTCTTACCACGGATATGACATCCTGTCAGCAATATGTCTATAAAAAACTCGTCTCCCACGGGCCAAGGTATGCTGAAGGCTCCACACGCACACATACTCTATTTTTTATTGTACTTCTTCTCATTCCCATCACCTCGGAGACTTATTTGTCGTCGAAGTGGATGAGTTGGGATACTCCCCGACTTCCATTCTAATCCCTCTTTCACTCTTTTATTAGCAGGCTCCCTGAGTGGCCCAGTCGGGTCAATAGTGCCCGAAGTAGTGCTCGTTTACTCTCCTTTAGCTCCGTAGGCTCCTCTGGCAACCCCTTCTTCTTTCGGCTCGCGGTGACTTTGTCAACCTCCTCCGGCTGTCCGGTGGCTCGTTCATCGATGTGTCTTGGCGCAGGATCAGGTACATTGGCTTTATATCAATGCAATTGATGCTATAATATTTGCGTGAATCACACAACACCCAAACATAGCACTCATACCTCTTTCTTCAGAACGGAGACAGGCTAAAAAGCAAGCTTATGTGAAGACTGCATTCTATGAACGGTTAATATTAAGCCGTTTACTGTGAAGAACTATTAGATCTATGACCTGGATCCTCCGCGTCAAGCACCGCCGACATGACTCGATCGGAGTTATCGTCCTGCGCGGGGCCCCAGTCCGTCCACGCATTCTCGCCATAGTGGAGATCGGCGAAGAGCGCGATCTTGAAAGGCGATCCATCAGCAGAGAACCGGAGCGGATTCGCGTTCGGAAGGGGGAGGAGCGGATCCTGGCGCCGGCTGTCGGACGCGGTGACAAGAGCGCTCACCAGGAAGAGGCAGAAGAAGAGGAAGAGGAGGAGGAGGAAGGCGATGGAAGGGTGAGCTCGCCCCATCCAGTATCGCCGCCGGCAGCGAAATCACACACTCGACGGCGACTACATCGTCGCTTCGCCAACAACTAAAACCAAGTAGGATAACAGAATATTCCGCCGCCGATTCCTTGAAGAATGCTGGCCGTCGCCGTATTAATAATATTTGTTGGGAAACGAAGTGCCGGGAATATATTTTATCTTTGTATTTTATAAGCCAATTAGTCGATTGCTGAATTTGTGTTGCACTAATTTTTAATTAATGTATTAAGTACTTTTAAAAATAACCAATCTATAATATGTCATATAACAGAGTATAATAATTAAAACCGGGAGGATCTAATCGCTTATCTTAACATAAGATTATGAGTTGATTGAAACAAAATTTTACTAATATTTTTTCAGGTACAAAAATTTTTAAAAAAAATAAAAAATGGATAAAAAAACATATCCTTTTTATTAGAATAGTAAAAAAAAACATCATTTTTCATTTATTATTAAAACAGTATTTTATTCTATTTTAATATATTTTTATTTTCAAAAACACACTTATCCGTTTAGTATTGAAATTATAACTGCTATCAAAATATTTTATCTGATTAATATTATATTATAATATATTTATAATTATTATAACATAAATAATTTATTTTAAATCAATATTATATTATAATAATTATAATTGTATAGTCATAATAATTATAAAATAATTGTATAATAACTATAGGATCGTAATATAATAATTATAATTTTATTATATCGAAAATAATTTTTTTAAGAAAAAATAAATTAAGACGAGATATTATTTTAATAATAAATAAAAAAGAGATTTATGAGAGAGAGGCACAATTAATTCCTTGTTTCCGCACTTGTTTCTAAACCTCTGTTTACTTCGAAAGGAAAATTTTTTTAGCGAAAAGTGACATAAGGAAATAGAAATAAAAAAAATCTCAAAGAAAAAAGAAAAAAGAAAAAAGAAAATAGAAAGAAACATGAAAGAATAGAATCACCGTGGTAATCCTACATATACGTGAGGTCATCGACCGCGTAGGCCATTGATCGCGCCAAGTGACTCATGTGGGGCTTCTGCCCGTGGCAACGCGGGCTTGTCATCCATGTGAGGCTTGTTTGATCGCTAATTAGATTTGAAAATTTTGAATAATATGAAAGTTGAGAGAGAGGAAAGTATTTTTCGTTCGATTTGGATGAATTAAAAATGATCTAAAATTGAGTTTATAAATCTATCCGCACATTTAGTAAAAAAAAAAAATTACAAAGTAATTAGGAGAAAAAATTTCATGTAAAAATCTTTTATAATTTTTATTTTCATCTTCCCAAGTAAACAACGTGTAAGTAAAAACAAAATTGACCAATGTACATTCTTTCCCCTCCCTCAACGTAAACAGTTTTGACTCTTTCCCTTTCCCTTTCCCTTTCCATCTCTTCCCTTCCTCTCCCTGCTTCAGACTGAAGGATACCAGAAACCTTAAGCACTAATCCATGATCCATCCTTCAACTTCTCTCTCTCTCTCTCTAAATAATTAAACAGAAACTATAATCGATTATATTCAATTTAATTAACACCGAATAAATTAAAGATTCATCAGATCTCTTCCGTTTTCATCGATCTTTCCATCAGCACCAAAGAACGAGAAAAAAAACAAAAAAAATTGCAGAAACACTGATGCCCCAAAACATAATCTTTAAAACCGCGCAACGACAGTATCAACGTCGAATTTCATATCCAGATCAACCACAGTTTAATTTATAGGAAACAAATATAATTAAAAGGAAATCAACATGCGTTGTTTAGCAGCGGCCGGGACAAACGGTGACCATGGTGCGCCGGCGAGGTTGTTGGGAGCAGAGAAGAATCAGCACCAGAGCGATGACTGCGGCGACGAGAAATCCAGTCATGTCGATGCCGAGGCCGCCGTCATTTTCCTCCTCCTCGGCGCCACAGCAAAATTTCCCCATGACAGAGAAGAAAGAGGGAGGGAGGGAGAAGCAGAGAAGGAGGGTTGAGGAAGAAGGAGATGTGATCATGTGAAAATGTTGAAGGTTATGATTGAGATTGGTTAGACGGTCAACGTCTGAAAGCTCATGGTTTCCAGTGGGAGGGGGGAATTTTTCATTTCCATTTTTTTATTTTTAAGAAAATTATTTTTAAGAAATGGATTAAATAAGTTAGGTGGTTGGGCCCAGCCGCCCAGCGATAAGTTCGGTGGGTGGGTGGGGTCAAATGTATGAGTCCGACTAATTGAGCTAAGCGAATGCATCTAACATGTTTGTGTCTTATTATATGAGTTTGCTTGTTGACTCGCGTGAATTAAGGGAGTCAATTATGACACGTGGATCAAGAATATAATTGAAGGGTGAGGTTAGGGACAATTTCCTCTCAATTCAAAGGACAAGAATTATGGATGATAATTTCTTTCAAATTTGATAGAAATATTTGACTCAAATATAGAAAAGGGTACAGAGGGATTATATTCATATTTGATTATCTAAATATTCGATTAAATATATTTTTTACAAAAATTTATTAATTATTTTTATTGGTATTTAATTTGTTTTTATTAAATATGATTAAATTAGAAATATATTATATAAATATTTAATTTTTTTAAAAAATATATATTTTTTTATTAATATGATGTTAATTTTAATATATTTTTATTGAATGATGATAGTTGAATTGAAAGAAGAAAATTATCAGTATAGAAGAATTTCGATTCTCTAATGGGTATGCATATGAGAATGAATATTCGATCTCGATGGATATAGGGATGGAGGATATGAAATCCGACTCGAACCCGATCTATTATCGACAACAAAAGGTAAAACTATCATCTTGGTGCCCCCCTACATTAACGATTAATGATCCATTGTCATCCCTAGGCGAGGTACATAGTATAAAATTATTAATATTTGAATATGAGTTTGAAAAATATATGTGATATTTGAATTCAATGTGAAACTCGAAAATATAAATAATTTTGACTCGTGGTTCGAAATAAAATTTTAACTAAGTTCGGTTCAAATTGTCTTAATATTTGAATTCGAGTTGAAAAAATACATGTGATATTCAAATTCAATTTGAAACCTGAAAATATAAATAATTTTTGGTTCGAACTCGATTTGAAATAAAATTTGAACTCAAGTTCGGTTCGAATGGTCTGAAATTTGATTCCAACAAAATTAAGTTATAGTTCAAAATTATTTAAATTCAAGTTTGATTAGAATTATTGGAACTTAATTTGAGTATATTTAAATTAAAATTACGTAAAAATAATTAGAGTTCGATTCAAGTTCAAATCATGGTTCATGAATAATTGATTAAAATATTATGTGTTTGAATTAGACTAAAAAAAAATATCGAACATGTTTGAGTTCGGCTCGAATTCAATAATTTTAAATATGAATCAAATATTTTTTAAACCGGCTCGAAAAGATAACGAATAAACTTGATTCGTTTGCACACCTAGTTGAGCATGTGATTGGGTAGATGAGATTTAATAAACTATAATAAATTACTGAATCATGGAATTGAAGTTCTGAAATATTCAAATCACATACCTAAGTTTGAAAATGACAAAATCACGTACTCAATTTCATTTTTGTCCCTTCAAATCGATTGTTATACTCGATTGCTATAATGTAGCAATCGATTTGGATAACAATCGATTCGGACACTGTTTATGAACAAAGTAATGTCCTAAATTAATTGCTACATTGTAGCAATCGATTAAAAAATCTGATTCGTTTGGAAAAAATCATTGCTCTCAATATGATTGTTCCTGTTTGAGAATGCTAGAGGGTAAGCCACCAGAAAATGTGGGCCCTGGTTGAGCGAAGGTCGAACCTCCACAGAAAGGGGATCTCCGAAGACCTCCTGAAACAGAAATGGGAGGGACAAGAAGACAGAAGAGAGTTAGAATGACGTTAGAGGTTTCTGGGCGTGGTCACTCCGACGCTCAAGTCAGCCTGCGAAGTGAAGAGAAAATGAACGATAATATGGAGAATGTATGAAGGATTTGAAAATGTACCCTGCCTGTATGCACATGCTATTTTATAACCTATCTTTGAGGGTATTCTCTCCTCATTAATTATGTGTCATGTCAGTATATCATCTGTCTAATCCACGTATCATTATTGTATCTCCGACAGTATCATATTGTCACCTCACCCACGTTGTGTATTAAATGAAGGTATGATATTACTTTGAACCATCGACAGAGCTCCACGTGTCTTGACTACCCACGTGTTGTCCACGAGACTGGTGTCGGGGTGACCAACGTAGATCGGAGGGCTAACTAGAGAGCATAAGCATACTGGGATCGCAGGCTGTCATGCCCCAGAGGTACACTTGCCCGTTGATATGGACGATACCTCCTAACGACAATCTTCGATACAACATGATACGAGCCAACAAAACTCATATAAACACAACCACGCAGTGTAAAAATAATACTCTACCAGGGTAATCACAACAACACAATATAATATACAATCAATCAGAGTAGAGAATAAAAAAGGGCTCCACCCCACATAGAATCCAAAAACTCGATTGCGTGCCGACACGACTTAATACTCCAAGTACATAGCCAAAAATAAAACCAAAGTACAAATCCAAGTCATTTTATTACAATGCAGGAACTAAAAGCAAATGCGGAAGTGAAACTAACAAAATAGAAAGGAAATAACCGAAGCTCGATGTGAAGTGGGACGGCACGGGCAGAACCCTCCAAGCGACACAATCAACATATATCTGCTAACCTGAAATAAAATGATATGTAAGGTAGTTAGTACAAAGAAAATACTCAGCGAATCTAGGAAGATAGTGCATGATCCATATAAGTGTAAAGAGATACAAAGGTATATAGTCTCAAAGGTAAATACTCACCAAATGGAAGAATACACATATATGCTTCTACTACACAGACACCCTACTCAATTGCATACAGTATCATGAGTAGTGTCAATAATAATCAAAATGAGTACAGTAGCTCACGTGCATGTACTTATATCATTATTAGAATAAAACAATGGGTACAACATCTCATATGCTTATACAAGTACAAGAAATAGTATTAGGTCTCGTATGTGGGGCAATGTTCCATCATAGGGTATACATATGACCAAGACACCCAGCTCGTCAGATGTGGATTACAGGAGAAATGGTCTACCACGGATACTCGTGGGCAGTCTGAAATGTCAAGGTCCCTGTCTGCGGGAGAACTCTCTACCACGAATGGTCTCGTGGGCAAACAAGAGGTAGCTATCTATCTATGGGTTACGAGAGAAACTCTGCACCACGCATGACTTCGTGGGCAGCCTAGGATATAACAACTCAAATAATGGCAAGTATACGACTAGCTTACACCCGAAGGGAGACTTGATCGATAGCACATGTATCTCCATGATGCTACGACTAGTTCATACCCGAATGGAGCCCTGATCGCTAGCATACATGCGACACCATGATGGGTAGGATACAACAAATCCTATCATCGTACATTTCTATCTATGTAATGTACACAACTACATCCATCAAGACATACTAATCATAATACACGCCACACGCGTGTTTATAACCACAAATCAAACATGATAGTCACTAAAATGACACATCACCTAGATTACATGTCACATACCTGTTTACACCTACAATTATACACAAATGACACATGCTACAATCTCTAGGATTCATGTCACACATGTGTCTACCACACAATCAATAACATGAAATAAATGCTACATCAATATTGGTACACGTCAAACACGTGTCCACGTCTACAACTACATGGCATAAATGAAACAAAGACTAACAAATGAATATAAATGCACGCCACATGCGTGTCTCTCAACTTCATGATCATAGCATGTTCCTAATGTACACACCATATACGTGTGCACACTACAAGATATGAAAATAATAGAGACTTTATGCATATAAATAGATCAACACAAAGTGAAGCAGATAAGTATCAAACTCAAATAAAAATGCAACTAGAGTTAAGGTATATTCAACTACCTAATCAACATATCATATCATGCACTAAGGTCAAAGTATAAAAGAACACAAAGGAAGAAATACCTGCCTCAAAATCGTAGATCGTGTTGAAGAGTTCTCAAGTCCAAGCACTTGTCTTGAATCAGAAACATAATATATAGCTAATTCTATCACTAATCAAATAACTAAACCTAAATCCAAAGTAAGTTAAGAAAACCCTTTTTGGATTAACCCAATCATATCTAAAACTAGTTAAAAGGCTTATGAACAAGAGTTCTCTCAACCTCATAACCCTAACAATGGTCATACATGAAACCATTAACATTAATCCTA
>JBBUKS010000002.1:9875976-9892193 GCA_038050645.1 Hedychium gardnerianum | reverse complement strand
GTTTACGATTTACTAATGACATATATGATTTAAATCATGAATTAGCTTTGTATCCTAATCCGGATCTGTTGTAAACAGCTCTTTGTTTTCCAAATATCATGTCAAGACACTTGGAACCCGCAGTGAATCGTTCCAACATTTTTTCAAGTTCTTTGACTTGAGTTTTCAAATTGGAATTTTCTTCCTAAAGTTGTTGAACTTGAGTTGAAGTTCCACCTTGAACTGGCTCATTCAAAGGACTTGGGTTAGTCTCTTCCTTAAGGACTGTTACCTCCCTTTGGAGAGACTTCACCCGGATGTTGAACTTAGCTAGTTTACGAGTTAAATATGAAATTAAGCTATATAATTTGGAAACTAATTCATGACTTACAGTGGGGTTAGGCCCTTTGGAAATGGATACAGATCTATGGTTTCTTTCAGACTCAGCTTCTGACTTGAACTCAGCTTCGATTTTGATCTTGGATTCAGAGTCGGTTTCTCATGGCGGTAGGGCAAGGAAGCTGATCCGGGATTGAACTTCTTCGTCTGAGTCTTCTGATGAAGATTCATCCCACGTTCCTTGTAGTGCCTTCTTCTTCCTTTGCTTCTTCACTTCTTTGATATTCGGACACTCTGACTTGAAGTGCCCCTTTTGATTGCACCCATAGCAGGTTACCTTGGACTTGTTCTTCGAAGTTGGGCTTGGTCCCGACTAAGTTCCTTTTGTTTGAATTGCCTGCCTAATCTCATGCTTTGACAATCCCTTTTTCTTCTTGTACAACTTTCGAACTAGGTTGAATAGTTCGGTGGTGAGTTCATCGTCGTCGGACTTTGATTCACTTTCGGACTTGAGCTCGAATTTGGACTTGTGCTTCGACCCTTCGTCTTGATTTTTCCTACAAGTAAGGCAATACCTTTCTCAATCGACGCAGCGTTAGACTATTCATGTAATTCAAATTCAAAAAATAGTTCATCTAGTCTAATAATTGATAGATCCTTATAAACCTTGTACGCATCTACCATAAATGCCCATAAGGTATTCCGAGGAAAAGCATTGAAAGCATACCTAATTATATCATGATTCTCTATTTTCTGGCCGATGGAGTGGAGTCCGTTGAGCAGGTCCTAGATCATGGCGTGTAGCTAGCTTGCCGACTCACCTTCCTGCATTTTAATATTATATAATTTATTTAGAATTAGATCATGCTTACTTACCTTTGTGTCGGATGTTCCTTCATGTAGTTCGATCAGATTCTCCCCTAGATCTTTAGCACTGGTGAAGGGTTCGACTCGGTTCAGTTCTTCTTTAGTTAAGCTACACTGAAGGGTTTGAGTCGCTTTAGCGTTGGCCTCCACCTTCCTTCTTGTAGGTGTGTCCCATTTGTCGTAGGGGAGAGGTACTCCGTCTTCGATGGGGAGAGTGAACCCCATTTGGATAGAGATCCACATCTCCACCTGGGTCTGTAGGTGGAACTCCATCCATCCCTTCCAGTAGCCAAAATCCTGCCCCATGAAGAGAGGAGGGTGGGAGGTGTTGTAGCCTTCTTGATGGGACATGTAATACAAACAAAAATCTTGCACAAAGAAAAACAATAAAACATGTACCAAGACTTTGTCTTGGATTAGTAGTGCGAGAGGAGAACAAAATATGTAACAAGAGAATCGAGTGGTGTTGCACCAACTTCGATTACCAAAAAACTCACGAACGGAAAAAAGCTGGATTAGAAGGGGTGATCAGACCAATTTTGATCAAGTAACGAAAAGCACACAAGCAAAAAAAGAAAATGCTCGAATGGTGGTTTCACCAATTTAGAGCGACCCTGCTTTGATATCAATTGTAGGATAGAAGAAAGCGCTAGAGGGGGTGAATAGCACGTGTTACTTTTTCACACTTTTCGTAGAACAACAGAAATAGTGCAGTGGAATTAGAGAAGTAGAAAAACAATGTCAACACATTTGTTTTTACTTGATTCACAACCCAACGGTTGCTAGTCCAAGGACCACACCCAAATGAGTGCTTTCGATGAGCAATCCACTATCAGTTCGAATATTACAAAAATATGAATACAGAATGCAAGAACTTAATAACAAGTATGAATACTTAAGTATACTGACAACTTTAGAGTAGCAAAGTGAGCATGGTCGTCGGAGCAGTGTTACGACATCGTGGAGAATTTTTTGGAGCAGCGCGCAAGTACGAAAGTCGTGTGAAATATCTATCTGAAGTTGTTGGTCAAATCTTCTTTTATTGACCTATCCATGCACCTCTATCTGCATTGAGGCATCTCTATCCTAGTCGATCTGATCGGATCTGAGTTCTTCGCGCCTTATCCTCTTCTAGGCACCTCAATCCCTTTGAGGCGCCTCAATTGCTGACATGGCTTGACCTGATCGTAGCGCGACTCTGGCGAGTCTATCCCAACCCAGGCGCCTCAATCCCATTAAGGCGCCTGGTTGCTAACGTGCGCCGTCCAACCAGAGGTTGTCACCTCATCCTGCTCGCGCTGAGGTCATAGAGGCACCGCAATCCCTTTGAGGCGCTTGGTTCGGCTTGAGGCGCCTGGATCCTTCTAGGCGCCTGGTTCAACAATTTTCAGGCTTTGACTTCTGCATCACAGTGTTAGCACATACAAATATATATAACAAAAGAAATAATATCTGACAATCTTCGAACTATCTGGTTCTAACTTTTAGGTTTCCATTGAAATCCTAGGTCGAACCGACGCCTATTGTTCCCTCAACGGGGAACACGTCCTCACTTACTACTCTGAGGAGAGTTTACCTGCTGCCAAACATCTGGACCTCTAGACTATTTGGACTTTCGCACAGTATTTGATCTTGACCTCCAGGACTTTTCACTAGACGTTTGATCCTCGACTCGCCTAGACTTCTACCTGGTGTCCTCGACTCCAGAGCTTTTCACCTAGTGTTCTCGACCCCTAGGACTTCTGCCCGGTGTCCTTGATTTGCCAAGACTTCTACCCGGTCCCCCGGATCAGGACTTCGTTGCCCAATCTCCCTGATCAGGACTTCTTGCCCAGTCCCCCGGACCAGGACTTCGTTGCCTAGTCTCAACTAGGACTTTCGTCTTGCCTAAGTTCTCTTAAGACTTTGAACTTCCTGCACACTCAGTCAAATTCATCAAATCACAACAAACCTTAACTTTGAATTTTTATCATCTATAAAAATATAGGTTCAATTAACTAATACTTCCGGCATCAATACAAAATTGTTCAGAGTTTATGGTTTGGCATAGTAGCAAACAAAATGTTTGTCAATCGGCTATGGAGTTAACTAAGGTTAAATTCCCAACAAACAAAATGTTTGTCAGTCAACTGAGATTAAATAATCAACAAACAAAATGTTTGAATTCAATAATGATAGTCAACTAAAGATTGAGTAGTTGATTAATTCCTATTTAACAGTTGATTGATACTATCTTAGAAAATTATTAATGAAAGATTTCAAACATAAGATAAGTTGTAACATTTGAATTTTAACTGAATTACAACAGTCAACTAATGGCTTCCAAATAGTCAACTAATAGTTGGGTGAAACACAAAAAAAAAAGGTAGAATCTTATTCTCCATATAAAATGGCTCATGGAGCTTTGTTCAAGATAGCTATGCCTGAAAGAAACAAAGACTCTCTTCTTCATGTAATAAAAATTCTCGAGAGATCTTTGTTTTTTTGTTATTTTGATCTTTGAGTACTCTTATGAGTCTTCTCCTTTACTCTTATTCTCCAAAAATCTATAAAGAGAAAACTATTGAAAATTATAAGAGGTTTCATCACTTTCAAATGGTGTCTGAGAAGGTGAAAGTTAGCACTATTCCAAGAGTAATCTACTAACAAATCATATGTCGTGGTCTCGTGGATATAGCGATTTATGGGAGAATCATGATCCACATTAATTAGCCACTATTTCTGATTTATGTATCTTGTTTTCTTTTTCTTTTTCTTACTTTATATTGTGCAACTAACAAACTTTAGGGACAAGCATGAATGATCAAGAGAATGTAGTCGAGCCTATTCACCCTCCTCCTCTAGTCTCTCTTTGTGATTCAATAACTCACCGAAGTGTCATACCATGGAGTAGAAACTAAGGATTCCAAACCACATTCAATCAGTTTGTAAGTATTGCATTTATGTTTCATATTTTTGTTTCAATCAACATTGATTGATTTGCTAAAGTATTAGCAAGAGTAAAATAGCATAATTGCAAATCAAGTGTTATTCATCCTCTCCCATGGGATGCCCAGTTGACTAGTAGGAGACAGATTTATTATAATGGGACAGAGGTCAATTCCCGACGAGTGCATGCCCTCAACAAAAAAAAACTCCTCCCACCCCCTAGTCACTTGGCATTCGGCTATAAGATGACCCTGTAATTTACATCCCTTCACATAACTTGGGAATGGACTATGAGGGACATCTGGGGTGAGCATATTTGAGAGATATCCTAAGGCAATCACCTTAAACGTTATATTATTTATTTGTAAATAAAATTTACTATTTGGGTGTGTATTCTATATGTATGTAATTAGATCTCAAATTAGTCAAATTCATAATATAATGCATAGCATGAGAGAAATTATGATTGGATCATAGTTAATGAGTATCTCATTATGTGTAATTATGTACGTATTGAAACTATCCCTAGTCGATGAATTGATAAGACTGAACATCGTTAATTCTATGAGATTAGCACATGTTATACTCCTTGATTTATCCAAGCAGACAATCCTCGCTAGCTGAAAATATTGAGATGTTGAGAGTTAACATGTGGATATTAGTTAAGGGTAACTAGTTCATTGGATGTGACTTGAAGACTTCATGTGATTCCTTACATGTCGATGAAAATCTCATTGCAGCTCGAGTGTAAGTTCCCTTAGACTTGAGGTATTCAAGTCATCT
Organism: Hedychium gardnerianum; assembly: GCA_038050645.1. Lineage (NCBI taxonomy): Eukaryota > Viridiplantae > Streptophyta > Magnoliopsida > Zingiberales > Zingiberaceae > Hedychium > Hedychium gardnerianum. Next base: position 9,887,297 of record JBBUKS010000002.1, on the reverse strand, counting down.
TAGTCATGGAGGCTTATACTTTGATATCTTTACTATACATCTCCTTGGAGATGTAGTTACGGGATGATTGAGTATAAGTCAATATGCCCAAAGGTGTTTGAATAGTCCACAGAGGATTCACCACTCATTTTATAAGAAGGTGTGTACACACTATGGCCTTTTGTCAGGATTATTATTCATAAGTTTTTGGCCAAAGTAAAACATATCAAGATGATGATCTTCTTGGATATGTGTTTGAGTAATTTGAATCTGCATGACAAGGAACTACTACTTGGGCTAAGTGTGACATAGTTAGCTTAGTGGGGACTGACACAGATTATGTCATAAACCAAGTGGGTATAAGATGAGTGAAAAGAATAGATGCACTAATGACTGTAGTTGCTAAAGGATTCAGAATTTGTTCTGAAGTTAGCTATGTTTTTCCAATAAATTAGGAGTCATGATGAACTACTAGGTGTCACTCATGATCTGTTTGTAATTAATGGTTAATTATGAATGACTAACCTAACTGGAAATCAATTTGGTCACACGCACTATGAGTATATTCAAAAGACGTAAAACAAGTTTGAGAATATGATTCTCAAATAGAGAGAGACCAAGTCTGGTGGAACCAGATGAAGGGAAAATATAGAAAGTATTTGTCGGGCTGGGAGCATTAATGGGTCATGCCTCTTGTAGGCGGGTTGGACCCACTTATGCAACAATAGTTTGGTTTTGAACCAAATTTGTTTGGTTTTGAACTAAGCCTATTGCAAGCAAATCGGGTTGGCTTGTAGGGTACGAGTTTGAACTTGCTTATCAAATCCGGGTGGAGATGTATAAAAACCCCTCTATGGGGGAAAATCATAAGAATTTTTGTAGGTTTTCTCCCTCTCCCTCTTGTGGTGTCACCGAAACAAGGAGGAGAAAACTGCCCCTTGTCGCCGCCATCGACCACCGCTTTTGTCGGTGCCACCTGCTGCCGCCGGCCCTCCCAGCCACCGTTGGCACCACCTGCTTCCACAGTAGATGCTGCCCAAGCACTGAACAGCAGCCCGAGGGCTGCTGTCCTGAAGGTGTTGTCGGTCGCACCTCGTCACCAGCCACCGGATCAAGTCGTGGGTTCTTCTGTCATGGCATGTCATCCCTTCCTTTGGCTAATACCAAAACGGAGATGCAACTTGTGACTTTGTGAAGTTGTCTTGAAGGTATCTCGGTGTGGATATGAATAGAAGCAAGTCTCGTGAGGCTTGCTAGTTGATGTTGTTTCCTCTAAACGTCATTAGACAGATATTCCTTAAATACAAATATTTTTAATCTATGATTATGTCTTATCCATGTGTGGTCTTATCGTTTGGGGAATGCATGTAAAATTCATGAAACCATTTCGCTTCCGCTACATGTGTTTTATCAAAAACACATGTCTTTGCATGCTAAAATCCCCAACAAGTGGTATCAGAGTCTCTTGTATTTTGACATAGATCATAGCTTTTGTAGTGTTTAAGAATATCTATTGTCTACACTGCAAGTGCACAGTTAAGTCATCAAGTAATAAAATATCGATCCATAGGGATTATTGATTAAGTATTAGTTAAGTTCACAAAATAAATTATCTAGATAATCAAAAGTTAGTTGAAATCTTGAGAACTAGAGAGAGAATGAGCTGAGCGTTAGAGAGAGTTGTAAGAGAGAGAGTGAGCAAGATCATCGAGAGAAATTGGCTTAGGGGGATGAATCTAGGATTTTGGTTTCACTATAATGCTAGTTAATGTCCCTAGTATATGTTCACTTCCTTATCCTCCATGTTTACAATCTTGTAGGGAGATTAACCAAATTACCGGTATAGAGCCGTGAAGGTTATACCGGAGTGTTTACATCATTTTCTTCCAATACTATTAAGTAGAAGAGGTAACATAGAAAGTTCGGTTAAAAGAATATCCTTTGTCACTAAGGCCCCTGGTCATACAATCTATATTACACAGGTTAGTTTCTGATATTGAATTGGTAAAAACTCGTTAAACTCTAATTAGCTAATCTCTTGCAGAAAATTAGCCCCCATTTCAAGGTGATGATTCTGGAAAGTCCGATTAAAGGGATACTCTCGATCACTAAGGGCCCCCCGGTCATACAATCCAAAGTATCTCCTCTACATGGTGACCAATCCTTCACATCCATATGCATTCACCACACACACATTAACTCAAACACAAACAAGACACCACACACATGGAACAAGTCATAAACATATCATAGAACAATGAAATGGACAAATCCATAGTTCATATATCAACATCACATCACATCATAATTACTTTCTACATCCTAAAATTCGGAGGACTACTCCATAGCAAGGGAATTACAATCCAAAGACAAGAGAAGAAGCATTCTTACAATCAATATTGAGAATAGAGAGGCAGAAATGCTTAGCGAGATGATGTCGATATCTTCAGATGAAATCCAAGCTCCAAAGGTGGACGGATCATCGTAGCGGCTCTTGGATGGTAGCTCTAGGGTTTCCCCCTAAGGGGAAAACCCCTCCTCCTCATTGAAAAGGAGATCTTGAGCCACTTTTATAAGTCCCCATGGGCTGTAAGTGACACCACACGGCTGTGACTTACAAGCATGGTCGTGTCGTGGCAAAGCAGCAGGAGCAAGGCACGACCGTGCCTCATGGGGACGGCTAAACCATGGGGACTTTTGCATTTGCTCTGGGAAAAAGGCACGGTCGGACCATGAATGTTGCTGGAAATGGTGGAGACACTACTAAAGAAGGAACTATTGGGTCGTGTCTCTTGCTAGAAAACATGGAGATGTTGCTAAAAAGGCACGACCGAGCCATGTGACTTGTTGGAGTGTCAATAGAATAAACACGGTCATGCCTAGGAGGCATGACCTTGCTTTGGCTAATGAAGGCACGGTCGTGCTTGTGAGGCACAGACATGCTTTGTTGTTTTCTCTCAAAGAATGCTCCAATATCCGTTTTGCTCTAAATTGCGTCCTGTCAATCAAAATATGAAAAGAGAAGATCTCCGAACCAAAGGAGTAAAAACAATCACATAGTAATGAAATAGTGTGCAATAGAGTAAATCATGCTCATAAAATGTCAATAAATGTGCGACAAACAATGCCTAAAAATATACATAATCTACACACATCACACCTCCAGACTTAAACATTTGCTTATCCTCAAGCAAAAACCTACAATCTAGATTCATATGGCAAAATGGTACATCATAATCCCTAGTGAATCAGTCTAATCTTATCATATAATTTCATTGATGAGCATAATACAAAAATTATTTGAGTATGGCCTAAGTAGAAGTTCTTCGTGCTCAGTGCAATGAGTAGTCTAACTCTTTCAAGTGTCAATCTCTAAGCCTAGTCAGGTCGTCATCTAACCGTGTTCCTTATGCCTCCGGTGATAGACACTTACCTGCCACATGCATTGTTCATCCCTCTCAAACTCTACACAAGGTCTCAAAGGATTGATCGGTATCAAGAAAAACTTAACAGTTATTTCCCTAGTAACCTAACTCGATCTCAAGGGGTAACTTGTTAGTTTCCACTCACGATAACTATTTTTATATCCCTTATTCAAAGGTTTTTTTTTGGTGCTTACAAGATGTAGCACTAGGACATATAGGGATTTTGATTTTTCCAAATGAGTTGACATAATCTAAGTTTATCTAGTAACCAAAATATAGTTGAGAAGTCACCTTAGAAGCGCAAGTACTAGTCCGTTTCTATGAATAATGACTATTTCAGAATTATCTACTCTCAAAATTAGGCAAAGTGTAAAGAGATCCTAAAACTAGGCAAATTCTCAAACACTTTCAATAAAGACATAGCTTACTTCATGCTACTATTGATAGAAAAATATAGATCACTAAGCATACTAGCATCATAAATCACAACAACATAAATATCTAGAATAAGTGTACTAGCATTTTTGCAATAAGGACAAACCAGCAATGACATGATGAATAATGCAACTAGAAGAAAAATTTATTATGCTAAGAAAGATATGACCAAAACTAGCAAAGTTTAAACTAAAAGCAACTAACTAACAAACAAACACCCCCACCCCCCCTAGACTTAAACTCATCATTGTCCTCAATGATTGTGAAATATATTATGGAGGTGGGAAAAGAGAGAATTTAGGGAGATTATCAAGTGATACGTGACAATCGTATAAGTCATCTCACTGTCAGTGTTACTTCTCCATTTATCAAGTGCATTCCTTTCTATGGCGGAGAGAGTAATCATCATCTCTGAAAAATCATATGTCAAATACCCTGCAAAAGAACTAGCAAAAGAAAACAATATCTAGATGTAATAACTCATGTGGATGGGTAGGTAGGGGCTCAGGAGATGGGATAAATATGAATTTAGTAGTAAAAGTCACCATCCCTAGCAATTATATATATAACAATGCAAACCTTCATATCCATCCTCGAGATATCTCTAGCTTTCTCAAGTCATAATTAAATCATAATCAAGGGTTCGGGCTATGGTGAAAATCAATCCTCAAATGATAATATTCCTCGAATATAGGGTAATTTAAAAGTCAAATTTGAATCCTTCTAAGGTCGTATGATGATCATTGTTAAACAATCTAAAATTAATCCTTCTAAGGCCATGATTTATGCATGTTTATGCCATGTTTATGCATGTATACTTTGTATGGAATTGATGAGACCTAAGATAAGTAAATTCTTTGTGTAAATATTAAAATTTATACCTTCCATTAATATGGTAAAAACTAGAGTCTATTTTTTTATTTAGGTTGTTGGACTCTCTCTAAGCTTAACTTAAAATTTAGATGTGTTTGGACCGTTGAGATATGATCTTATGATTAATGGATTGACTTTAACTTGAAGCATTAATTTATTGGACTCTTTCCAAGGTTAATGTGGATGGAGGTGAAGTTGGGTGATATACATATGATGTATAAGTTAATGAGTTAACAACCCGATGTTTTATGCAAATATCAAATAGTTGATAGCATAATGTGATAGTTATATATATGTGATATACAGTTGGTATATTTGATACCTACCACTAGAACTAAGAATGATTTGTTTGACTCTCTCCAAGGTTATTCTTATCTATAATGGATATCAACTCACTTGGAGACGACCTACATTTCCCGAATTTAAAGTAAGGGCTCTTGAATTTGATAAGCAAGTGGGATCCTTTTTATGAATGTAAATTGTTTGCATGTCTTATTTATTTCTCATATATGCTCAATTTTGTATTTTTAGGTTGTTAGATTAAGCATCTTCTATGAATTTGAACTCGATTTTGGACACAAATAAACTGACGGAGCCAAACTTCTTAGATTGGCTTCGAAACTTGAGAATTGTTCTCAAGGTTGAGAAGATTGCATATGTCCTTGAAGAACCTCTTCCCATACATTCGACTAATGATGCAACTTCTGACCAAATGTTGGCCTATCAGAAACATACAACTGATTCTGAGCTTGCAAGCTGCATCATGCTAGCCTCGATGTCTCCTAAACTACAAAAGCAACATGAGCATATGAATGCTTATACTATTGTCTATCATCTTCGTGAGTTGTTTGATGAGCAAGCAAGATCCGAATGATTCAATGTCTCCAAGCTTCTCATTTGCTCAAAGATGTAGGAGGGTTTATCTGCAGTACAATTTATTCTAAAGATGAATGACTACATTGAACGATTAGGATCACTTGGTTTTTACATGGATCATGAGTTAAATATTGACTTAATTCTACATAATTTGTCTGATAGCTATTCACGATTTGTGATAAACTATCAGACGAACCATCTCGAATCCATGATTCTTGAGTTGATCAACATGCTTAAGATAGTGGAGCCATCGGTTAAGAAAGAACCGAAAGTTGTGATGTTGTTTGACTCTTCTAAGAAAGGTTCTAAGAAGAGGAACACAAAAACTCAAGCAAAAGGGAAGAAGATGGTTAAGATAGAAGAACCGGCTCCAAAGGACCCATGTCACCACTGAGATAAAATGAGACATTGGAGAAGAAACTATAAGATTTATCTTGAGTCCGTGAAGAAGAAGAAGACATCTGATGTCCCATATGCTTCAGGTATCTTTGTTATCGAATGTCATATTAATTTTTGTAGACACTTGGGCATTGAATATAGGCGGTACCTCACACATATGTAATGAAATATAGGGGCTAAGGAATAATAGAAGACTAGTTAAGGGAGAATCAAATTTGCGAGTTGGCAATGGAGCAAAAGTTACAGCTATAGCTATAGGAACTTATTTGTTGAAACTCCCAAGTGGACTAGTTTTGGAATTGGATAATTGTTATTATGTTCCTTCATTAATAAAGAACATTGTTTCTATTTTTTATTTAAATAGAAAATATTTCCATTTGACTTTTAATAATAATTGTTGTTATATAACTTTAAATGATATTCTTTATGGAACTAGAACATTATGTAATGGAATTTATGCGTTAGATGTATCCAACAACGTATTCAATATCAAAACGAGCAACAAACGCGCTCGAAGAGATAATTAATTAGCATCTTACGCGTGACATTGTCACTTTGGCCGTATAAGCAAGAAACACATGACCAAATTGCAAAAGATCGATAATTTAGAATCTTTTGAATTACATTCATTTGATACATATACTTCATGCTTAAAAAGCAAGATTACTAAGTTACATTTTAAGGGAAAATGTGATCGAGAGAATGATTTACTAGGCCTTATACATATCGATGTATGTGGAACCATGTCAACTCAGGCATGAGGAGATTATAGCTACTTTATTAAATAAATTATCCCACGATGCAAACGGTACCCCCTTGTGACAATCTTAGATATAACATGATATAAGTCCATAAAACTCAAATCAAACACCCAGGCAGGATAGGTAATAAGAATCAACCTGAGTAAGAAATAAAAGGGGTCCACCCCAAACATGAAATCCAAAAACACGACTGCGTGTTGGCACGGCTTAACGACACTAAATAACAAGACCAAAGTAAAATCCAGCATAACTAAAGTCCAAGTACATGCCAATTATTACAACACAAGCGCAATAACCAGAATGCGGAAATAAAGCAAACCAAAGCAAAAGGTGAAAAACAACTCTTGATATGAATGGGACAACACGGGCAAGATCCTCAAAGTGACAACTCAACAACTACCTACTAACCTGGAAATAAAATGGAAAGCAAGGATAGTGAGTACAAAAGCATACTCAGCGAATATAAGAAGATAATGCATAATCTATACAAGTATAAAAATATTCAAAGGTATATAGTCTCAAAGGAAAATACTCACCATTAGAAAATAACATAAGTATGCAACTACCACATAATCATCCTACTCGGCTACAAATAATATCATGAGTAATGTCAGGTATAATCAACATGGGTACAACATTTTATATGCATGTACCAGTGCAAGTAGCAATAATAAATCAGCATATGTGGAAGCAATGCTCTACCACAAGAAATACTAATGACCAAGACACCTAGCTCGTCAACATGAACTGTATGAGAAATGCTTTACCATGGTACGGGTCTTGTGGGCAGTTCAAAATGTCAGGGTCCATGTCTGCATGAGAAACGCTCTACCATGATATAAGTCTCGTGGGCAAATAGAAGATAGCTATCTAGCTACATGCTGTATGAGAAACACTCTACCACGGTACGAGTCTTGTTGGGCAGCCCAGGGTATACAATCCCTATCTGGGAGAAAAAATCTCAACACATTCACAGACCGGATGCATACAGTCAAACAATAGATAAGTAATGACACGGCTACGATGCTCTCACACACAAAGGAAGAAGTGATCGCTAGTCTGCAAGCAACAACATGAAAAAGGGGACATAAATCACCTCCAGTCAAGACAGATCAATTATAATACACGTCACACACGTGTTTATATACTACGAATCAGAGATGAGCTATAACCTCTAACATGCCATATCACCTACAATACACGTCACTCACATGTTCACATATGCATACAACGATGTTAAACAGGTTTGGTACACGTCACACATGTGTCCACATATATAAAATATAAATGCATGTAATGATACACAAGATATATACCCTAAATACACGCCACTTACATCTACATTGAATGAATATACAAAGAACTAACATATGAATATATTTACACAACACACGCGTGTCTAACAACTACATGGCATGAGTATACAGAGAACTAGCATATGAACATAAGTACACACCTCAAGCGTGTCTGATCACTAGATAACTACACAAACATACATGTTCCTATTATACACACCATACACATGTGCACACTACATGATATGGAAACAAAAGAGACTGCATAGATTTAAACGGATCAACTCAAAGATCAAGCATACAAGTGTCAAGCATCATGTAGTATATGAACAAAATAAAGGTAAACACAGATACTATATCAATGAAATCATATCATGCACTAAGATCAATATCTACTAAAGGAGTCAAGTAAGAAATACCTGCCTGATGATAGATTGTGCTAATGACTTCACGTTAGGGCGCCTGTCTTAAATCAACGTCCTACAACATATAACACAATCACAACCAAGGTCTACCATAACTTGAGCCAAGAACCTTAATTCTAAACTGATTAGGAACCCTAATTAGCTCCACCTACTGATACCATTAACCCTAATATCTACTCAACTAAATTAATCTAACTGTAACATGAAACTAAATTAATAGGACTATTAGGGTAAGAGAGTTCGTTACCCTACGACTTCTCTTCCGGTGATGGCTCACAACAATCAACGGTGGCACAAAAGTGGCAGTAGTTGTGGTGTCGACCGGAGAATTAGATCTGGGCGCCTACGATGACTGGCAGTGAGGCACAAAGCTGTTGGCTGGAACAAAGGTGGCTTCGGTGGCTGGGGCTATCAATAGATCAGCGAGACTAGCCGACGTCAGGGTTGGATCTACCCTAGGAGGTCGATTCTGGTTGAAAGCTGAATCTAGCCCAATAATGGTGGCCAACGGTACAGATCCAACCTAGATCTGGCTGGAGCAGGGGGCGGCGGGTGATCTCCAGAAGGGAAAGAGGAATCGGGACATGAGCTCTCCGGTTGCGATCTCCGTGGTTGTGGCTTGTGGTGGCTGGCGATGAGGGCAACAACGTTGAGTAAAGGCCAGGGAAGGCTCGATTGGAGATCGGGGAAGAAGAGAGGGAAATCCAAGCCTAACCTTCGGCTAACCTCGGTGACCAGTAATGGCGATAGTGGATCGGTGTCGACGGCTGATGGGTGAGGAGGGAGGTAGACGCTATATCCTGTCGTTGACCGGGCCTAGCAGCAATGGTCGACGGCCATGGTTGCTGTGATGGTCGAAGCTCTGGCCGGCGATGACTCGGGTGGGTGAGAGGAGATCTAGAGAAGATGAAGGAGAGGGGCAACAGTGATGTCAGGGAGAAGAAGGGAAATCGGGAATGATTAAAATAAACCTAGATCTAATATATTTATACTTAGGTTAATAATTCCAACCTTAAGTTAATGAATCCAATTAACTCCTAGCTTAATTGATATTCCAAATAGGCTCATTCGAAGCCTAATAATTTTATCCTCTTAAAAGTTGTCAAATAAACTAGGTTTAAATCCCGAAAAATTCCTAAAAGTTTCCAAAAGTTTTTATAGGATTATTTCTTAATCCCCACTTAATATTTTATTATTATTTATTTGTCGTATCTTATAACTTTATTACCTTTATCGATGATCACTCATGATTTAGATATATGTATTTGTTAAGATACAAGTTTAAGGCCTTTAAAAAGTTGAAAGAATTTAGATATGAAGTAAAGAAATAACTTGACAAAAGTATTAAAATATTTCATTCAGATCGAGGTAGTGAATACTTAAGCCAAGAGTTTCTGAATTATCTCAGGGATAATGACATATTGTCTCAATAGACTCCGCCTTACACACGATAATACAATGGTGTGTCAAAGAGATAAAATTGAACCTTGTTAGATATGATTAGGTCGATGATGAATCATGTAAATCTTCCACTATAACAAAAAGTCTAAAAGATAATACCACAAATATAATGATTTTAAGATAAACTGTTGTGATTTTAGTAAAAGACAACAATTTTTTACAATACCGTTGTCTTTGAGCGTCCATATAATGCAAAAGACAACGAGTTTACACTATCCATTATCGCTAAGCGTATTTTTTTAATCAACAACGTCTTTTATAATAATTTTCCAAAATTGTTGTCAAGTGTTTTTTTTAATCTTACCAATAGTTAGGATAATAATAAAAAAAATCATTGTCAAGAATATTATTTTAGTTAAATCATAATACTTAAAATAATGATCATAAATTATTGTCGTTAAATGATTATAATAATAAAATAATAATTAAAAATTATAATCGTTGTATTTTTTTCTTCTCAAAACTCGTATCAAAAATAAAAAAAAGAAAAGAAAAATCTCATTCCTATTTCTCCGCTCCACAGGCGCAGGCGGATTGCCCCCAATCCATCCACACTACATTCCCTTTCTCTTTGAAACCCTAATCGCAGAGCAGCCATGCTTCTCTCCCCTGGTTATTCCCCTCGCCAGATCTCGACTCCCCGCACCCCCCCCCTCCGCCTCCACCCTACCCACCGACGGAGCTACGCCGTCCTCCACCTCCACCGCCGTCAACCCTCGGAAGCGTGGCTCTGCCGTCCTCGACAAGGAATCTTACGTCTCTGTCATAGAGAGCATCATCGAGCGCGACTTCTTCCCCGACATCCTCAATCTCCGCGACCGCCTTGACTGGCTTGAGGTTGTCCGATCTGGCGACCCCGTCCTCATCCGCAACGCCCAGCTCAAGATCCTCGAGCGCTGCGCTGCCGCTGCTAGGGGATCAGGCACTGCCACCGCCTCAGCTCGCCGTTCCATGACCCGCACCCCTGGGTCATCATTCTACAACTAAGCGATAAAAAGGCTCTGATGAAGAGCCATGTTGAACAAGTTGTAAGGATCAAAGATGTTGTCGATGAGGAGAAGGCACTGGCTTTACATTTGGAGCCCAAGGTAATAACAGCATATTAGTGTTTTACTTGCCGAGTTATTTTTCTGTTTATTTCTTAAGCTCATTCTTCTTGATATATATAGATTCGTTTGTGTTGGTTTTCTTTCTTTTTTATTCCTATAAATTTTGCAGACTGGTTTTAAGGGTATCAATGCACTGCGGTGGGTGTGCAAAGAAAGTGGAGAAGCACATCTCAAAGATGGTAGGTAAGCACAAATGTTTGCTCCTGCTCCACTTTAATGTGATATATTTTTCCCAAAAATTTATTCTTTTTACCATCAATGCATCAAACAATAGCAATGAGTT
>JBBUKS010000002.1:9821283-9864114 GCA_038050645.1 Hedychium gardnerianum | reverse complement strand
CCCCCCAACGTCGGGATGTCAATCGCCGCGACTGTTGAGCTGCCGGTGATCTGTGGGAGGCTTGATCCAATGGTTCTTGCGCGCCGCTGTTATGTCGGTGCCTGTAGATCCGACGGCTGAGGATCCTGGGCTTTGGCTATATAAGGCTGTCGCCGAAAAAGGTTTTGGCTGTTTGCGTTCACCGTAGTTGCTGTTTGAGAGGCTCCGACCCCTCCGCTCGGTGCTTACATCTCTCGATCCAGTAAGTCGCTCCCGTTCGACGTAGGGTTCATAGGTCTTAGGTTAGTTGGGGTTTTGTAGACCAGGCGCTTCTCCCTTAAGTTATGGCTGATGCGTCGACCTCCGGTCCTTGGTACGGGACTATGAAATCGACCTTCACTACCTCTGATATGGAGGAAATGAGAGTTCAATATGGAACCCACCTTAGTTATAAGTTGACGATCCCTCGTCCCGACCAACGACCCCACAGACCCCCGGCCGGGAGCGTGACCTTTTTCCTAGGTCAGTTTCAGGCCGGTCTTCGCCTTCCTACGCCCCCGTTTTTTGACTCCTTCTCTCAGTACTTCAACATCCCCCTAAATCAGCTAGCCCCTAACGGTTACCGGCAGCTCTGTGGGTCGTACATAGTTTTTAGAGTGTATGGTATCCCACTCGAGGGTCGGTCCTTCCATTTTTTCTTCTACCCTAAAATGGGAGAAGAGGGGGCTTTCTTCTTCCAATCCTGGGCTGGGTACTATTTTTTAGATGATCTTCCGACCTCCAACAGGGGTCGGAAGGATAACTTTTTGTACGTGTCTTCTCCGACCGGGTTCGAGTGGGCAAGTGGGTGACACGTGACCAAGTCGCCGAGCGGGGTGAGTTCCCCGGTCTTCTGAACCAAGTAGCCGATCGGAGGACTCGTCTGCAGAATGGCGAGCGATAGGAACTTCCCTAATTTCCCTAGTCTGGGCCTTGCAAGGGACAAAGAGAGAGCCGGAGGGTTAAATGAGAGCTCCAGGCGAGAGGCCTGGGGATCCCGCTCCGACGCTCAAGTTAGACCTGATCAAGCGGAGGTAGCTACAGTAGCTAAAAACAGTAAGTAAAGAAGTCTCAGATGAGAGAAAAAACCTCTCTACCATCAGTGACATCCGTCCCTTTATATACTCCTTCGGGGCGTGTACTGCCAGCATTATTGGCGTGTATTGTTGAGGCATGGGCGAGCATACCACGATGTGTAAGGCTCGTCAATCTCCGTACTTTCAGGGGGTGTCTAGCGTACCATTGGAGGTGTTATGATCGTACTGTTAGCGTTGGAGCTAGGCCCTATCAACGTGTCAGAGGCATAGGTCGATGGTAAGATGTTCCTGGTCGGTAATATAGTATACCCGACCGGGAAGATGATTCACCCGCTCGGGTAATGTAAGGTGTCTCCGATCGGTAATATGGCATACTTGATAGGTGATTCCGATTCGGGCTGGTGATCTTGATCAGCTCTCCCGATCGGGTGGTATAAGGTATATCCGGCCGGTTAATAAATCATACCCGACCGGGAAGATTATATTCCCGGTCGGGTGGCGCGCTTTCCTGTTGGTCTTGACCTTTGACTTTTCGCTACGTGGCATGTGTCCGTACTACCATGGGGTCCGACCCAATCACCCATATTAGAGCTTTTTGTGGTACTTCATGCAGGACCTGTCCCTAGGAGAGATGCTCCAAACAACCACTTCAAACCACCCTAGACCAAATAATTGATCAATCTCTGTACGCCTACCATATGGATGTATGTTCAAGGTCATATCATTGCTACATTATAGAAGAAATCTAATTTTTGGAAGCACTGTTGCACTTTTCCTATTTCTCACAAAGACAAGCCTTGGCGCAATAGTAAAGTTGTTGTCGTGCAACCTAGAGATCACGGGTTCGAGTCTCAAAAACAGCCTCTTGCAAAGCAAGATAAGGCTGCGTACAATAGACCCTTCTCCGGACGAGTATTGGTGGGAGCTTCGCCCTTTTATGTTTGGGCTAGTTTCCTTTTAGTATGTCAGCATTTTACCCTAACTGTATCTGCTTCTTCCAAGCAAGATTCCTCAGAAACTTGGAGACATTTTTTCGTTTGTTGGATGACCAGGAGAGAGGAAAGGAAGAATTGTAACAAATCATCCAATGACTCTTCTAACAACTTTGTTTTCATAGATCATAGAGAAAACATCTAATGAGGTTCTAAACATTTATGTTAATCGTAGTTATCACCCAATCAACTTTGTTATGAAAGATGCAATCTTGGTGGCAAAAGGCGAAACGCTCGCCCCCAGCACCCCCGTCAGGCCGTCCTAGGATCAACACGGAGGAGGTAAATCACGGGAGCTAGTCTTGTTAGTCCGAACAGTGACCAGTGCATGAGAGAGGGCAGGAACCTGGCTACTAGCCAGGATTTGACCCTCAGACCTCATGGTGGCAACACCCCATGCACTAGCTATCAGTCCATCCCGTGGGGACATGAAAGATGCAATCTTGCTGGATATAAGAAAGGTTCACAGTATTCCTTCATGACTTGTTTAAGCATCTGTGCAATTAGTGAATGTTCTGGCTACGACAACTAAAGGAATCATATTCATACTGTGTAATTAATGCTTTTTTCTATGTTTTCAACTTCCACTTCCTATTCCCTTGGTGCTGACATCCTTAGTTCCTTATTTTTAAGGTACCCATTATTGTTGTCAATTTTTTTTTGCTTTATACCGCCATAATGTCTTCACTACACCAACATTCTTCTAACAAGCACTTTATGCTCTCAGGGTACTAATGTTAGCCAAAGGCACAGCAATCCATAAATCCTTTCTTCTCCCTCTTTTTGCTTTGCAAGCACCTTCAAGTGTCATTTCATGGATCAAGTAAGCTGGTCTTGATTCATCTACTACATATTAAAAACCGGCATTTTTTTTTCTTCTCGTCTTATTTTTACTTGTTTAAAATGCGGCAGGGGTGACTATGGCACATGGGTTGCATTTTTGGCATTTCTGGTCCGTCTTTTCTACTACATTCCAGGTTAAGCGTTTCTTGTATCTAATACTTATTCTCCTACATTAATTGATAAATTGTTAATTTCATTCGAATAATTCTACATGCAGTTTGCATCTGCAGTGCCTTGCCTAAATTTAACTGCTTCTCTGTAATAGCACTTTTTTTTGGAACTATTTACTTGAAAAAAGGTCAAAATTCAACTTAAAATTTTCTTTCTTTCTGTGCAGGTCAACTTGAGTTGCCTTTCTTTACAATGCTGCTTGTCATCGTGGCTCCTCATCAGGCCATGAACTTACGGTAAAGTAAAAAACATTCACCTTTCATGAAGAAATTTTAGTAGTCTTTCATTATCTATATGACTATATCTCCAAGTTGTTGCCTTTTCACATACAAATGTGCTAATTCTGACTTGAGAAAGTCGAGAACTTTACATTTCAATTTGTAAGTCCAAACTAACCACTCAACCATTCTGGACATTGGGTCTGTGCTTCACTCAATTCAATTGGAAACCCACAAAGTTTCAAACTCTTCTCAATTGAGTTCTCCAATTGTAAACTTGTCAAATGTCTGGGCCTAAATACGGATTGGTTTGTGGCTCCGATTCCCACTCCAACTAAACATTAGATCTTTGTTGAATCTTCTCACATGTAGCCACTACATTGATAAATACGTGTGAATTCCACCCTACTTATCATGTCGGTGCCTACTTTTCCTTGCAGAGATACTCAATCTGGTTCAATCGTGTCCTTGGCAATAGCTGCCTATCTAGCCTTTCAGCACTTCTCCAAGGTCGGAAGCGTGAGAAGTGCATTAGACAAAAGCTCCATCGTAGCAACTTCAGCCATCATCTTCATCACCATCATCCCTTGCTTGTTCCTGCTCTGATCCTGCTCCGACAAGAAGCCGTCAAACATAATGATCTGTGAGCCGAGTACACCACGCACTCATCTTCGAAAGGTTTACCTCCTGTTGGCATGTAGCATAAAGTTTGGCATTGTTATCTAGAAAAGTTTCTATCGAACCTCCCATGTATTCTATAATGAATTTCTTATGTAATTTGTCAAATAAATTGTCCAACCTCGTGATTTCCAGCAAGTTTCGCAAATAATGGAGACAATCCTTCACTGTTTTGGCTTTGATGGTACCTTTTCAAGCTCCATGCCACCAATACTCGTGCTGAGCTGCTTTGGTTGAAACCATCTGTTCGAATAGAATCCATAATTAGGAATGAAATCTAGCAGTTGGGGATTAAGATTAGGCTGTCTTGGATAGAACAGGGATCCAGGAAAAGGATGACGTGGCGGAACGATAGTTGTGCAATCGGAGCGCTCGCCGAATGGAGAATCAATGCTTCGTATCTCAAATTGGACAGGTAATCTCGAACGCGTTCTCGACTCAGCACGCGTCGTCTGCAAGTCGACTCGTTGTCTTATCTCCTCATTTTATTTTTCGAGTTTTTATTCATTTTATTAATTGCGAGCCAGAGGAGGAAGCAGCGGTCGCCCCCTCCCTCCATCGCCGATCTCGATCCCCAGCGCAGGTACGAGCGCTTCTCTTCTCGGCATTTCTTATTTCTTGTTCGATTCGGCCTTTTGGATCCCTAGTAGAGCTCGCTCGGATTCTCGCTTGGTTCTACTTTTCGATTGTGCGACAGGAATCCTAATTCCTCTACGTTTGATAAATCGTAATGTTTTATTCCGCGAAAATTTCCGGTAGAAGTCGATCGTGATGGATTGTTCGGTTTTTTGTTCGTTTAAGTGCAAAAAAGAGTGTTCTTTTAAATGGATTTGGGTTTGAATTCGAATCAGTGCGATCCGGTTGACGTTTAGAGAGTAGCTAATGTTGGATTTTGAACCCTATGTTGATCTATAGGGCCAGATCTTGATCTGATTTTTAGCTTATTTCGTTTAATCTGAAATCTTCCTGGTGGATCATTTCTTAGGAAAAAGTATTCAGCATTTATGAGCCTCACGAAAACTAGATGGTAGATCGGGTTTTGACCGATGCTACTAGTGGAGCAATTGCACACTGAATACCCATTTGACAAGTGTTTATTTAATGTGGTAAACTGCTAGATTTTCGAGTCTTAGAAATCATTCACACTTTTTTGGGCTTTGACGACTGAAAATTGTATGTGAAACCAGATCCAGGTACCATCTAATGCATTCTGAACCTATGCCTAATTGTTATTTTAAGTGTCAGGATCGTTTGTGGTCTTTGATACCACTAGATATAGTTGGAGTCTTCTTGCGCCACTTTCTACAATAAGATGTCTCAAACTACCAACTTGTCACCTCCACCACAAGGATATTGTGGTGAGCTTTTTGTCTCCCTTAATTGAATAGCACAGTCACAAAAAGAAGAGAAATTAATGTGGTTTGGTGTAAATCTACTCCACTATGAGAATCAAAATCTATATAATATTAGAGCAAAAAGTACAATAAACCAGCAGAAATCCATTGTCCACATCATATTCAAATCTCTCTCGATACTATCTAGACTTGCCTCTCAGCCGTCAATAGGGAAAACAATGACAATTCACCTCTAGCACTTCCCAAGCATACAAGCTCTTCTTGAGAAAAAATAAATTCTTTGCTCTACAAACAATAGTCGCTCACATTTCATAAACACACATAAATGACGTCTTCTAGGTTCCAAAGTCTCACTTAGCACTATGGGACTAGAGTGTGGAGTTCACTTCATGCTCTCATTAATATATGCTAGAATACTTATAACACTCACGAAGTAAAATAGCATAATTGCTACCTATGACTAGATACATTTTAGTTGCTATTTTACTAATTTGATCATGATCGAGGAGTTTTTTTTTTTCAAAAAAGGTAGTTGTCTCTTGTAGACAGGAAAGATGCTTGTGACTGATCATGGTGTACTAGTTCGTATAGAAAATGTAACAATGCTTGATTTCTTTATTTTCCAAAATTGCAGTCTATTTGGATCAGAATAATACAAAAAACTAAGCACTTGGAAAAATATATTAACAGAATTCATATACAAATGTAAACTTGGGATAATTGTGTTAAAACATTATTGCATAAAAACAGGAAGTTCTGAAATTTATGTAAACCTGGAAATGGTTGAACATTTCATCTTAGAAATGTTAGATATATTGATCAGGTTAAAGTTACATATTGCTCTGTTGAAATGATATGAGTGTTTTTTATTGGGAAAGGATGTCTAACTTTCTTGAGCATTGGGAAGCATTGGCGGGGAAGATGGCTTGCCTCTAGAGATGTCTATTGTAACACAAAAGTTGAGAATACTTACTGGAAGATTCTAGAAACTATCTTAGCACGACAGTACTGTTTATGTCTCCCATTTTTCCAGTGTTTGCATATGCTTTTAGTTAGCTGTTGAGACCTTATTCACTGCCATTTTTTTCTTGGCATATGGCTCTATCCGCAATCGTTCTCTAGGCAATTTCCAAACATGATGTCCTTATACAGTATCATCCTGCAGTGTTTCGGTTAGTTTATCATACCTTTCTCTGTTGCATTTTCTTCAGGGTCATTATGTCGAAGATGGGTGCTGACAAACAGTTGGATCAAAATGAGGAAAATGGCATGCCATCATCCCAACAAGAGGTTAGATTAGAACACCAAAATGAAAATAGTTTATTGAGATAGACATGCACAGCTTTTTGAGAATATATTGACAAAGAATTATCATCTTTTTGTGGTATCTATTGCTTCTACATTGTAGGAACAAGCAATAAAGAAGAAATATGGAGGAATGATACCCAAAAAACCACCATTGATATCCAAGGCAAGTGATTCTATCTTGAAATAGAAGTTTCACCTCAGTTTAATAGCCAGATGGATTTCCTTGAAGATTCTTTTGACAACCAACATTATGAAACTCATGCAGGATCATGAACGTGCATACTTTGATTCTGCGGATTGGGCTTTAGGGAAGGTATTGGCATTGTATCAAATATCAAGCATGCAACTGTTTCCAACTGAGAGCTAATGTATAGCCTTATATATCTTATATTCATGGTTTATTACTATAGCAGGGAGGGCATGCTCAGAAACCTAAAGGGCCTCTAGAGGCTCTTCGCCCAAAGCTACAGGTGCCTGCCGATAGAACTCATTCTGCTATCCATAACATAACATTAGACTATTTTCCTTTGTAATTGGTCCATCTTTTCGTTTTCATTAGCCCACACCACAGCAGCAAGTTCGTTCCCGTCGGTCAGCATATGCATCTGCTGATAATGAAGGTACATATGGATGTTTACTTTGGACCTTCCATAGTTGTTTTCACAGTTCATGTTCAAGCTTTGCTAATCTCAACCCTGTTCAACATGTAGATGGTGGAAATGGTGCTTCTGAAGAAATGAATGGCGATAACAACAACGATCAGTAATTGCATAAATCCTCATAAATCGACTGGCTCAGTGATTTCAATTCTTCTTTTATTAACCTGTCTGAGCCATTTATCAGTTCCCATGAGTAGTAATGCTTTTTCATATGCTATCAGATGAGGTCATTTGCTTCTGACGGCAGTAAGATTTTATGCTACATGATTTTAAACATACCAGTGGTGTAGGAACTGCAGAGGCTGAAGTGCTAATATTCACAAACAATGTGCTAATTTGCGTGATTGTCACGTTGATATTAAGCATTTCCCCCCCTATGTTGCTAGCAAAAGGATTCCGCGTAGTTGAGCTAAGATTGAGATGTGAATCCATAGTAAAGTTTCTATCGAGCTTGTTTTGACTATAAAAGTATAGCTAAGTGACAAAAGGCGAAGCGAACCTGCTAGTTTCAAGATTCGATTTTTCGGCCTAAAGTGGTAAATTTTTATTTACTTATCACCTCAGCTTGTTAAGATTGTTATGTTTGTCATCTAATCTTGTTATTGATGGATTGAAAGTGAACTTTGAACCATAGTTCATGAAGACACTTCCATAAATCTAGTGCACTAAGTCAATGGAAGTGTCAAATAAAAGTTATGTATCAAGTTTGAGATCATTTAGGCACTTAAATAGTACAAAATCTTAGAAATATCTTTTTCCTAGAAATGTTAATGAACTTTTGATTTGTCAATAATTATCCCAATTCATTGTCCACTATTCTGTTAAAGCTTTTTGAATTGCAATTATAATCAAATCATAAAATTAATGACTTAAAAAACAAGTTCTCGATGAATTGATAATATCTAACTAAGATCTAAGAAGTTTAAATCACCACAAAACTTGGAAAAATACACAAGTTCTTTGACCTTTGATCATTAATACTACTACTTATAAAATAGTGATGAAATAATTTTATATATTGTCATTTATGAGGTAATAAATAAATTAACTTGAGCATCTTTAAGTGTTCTCTCTTTTTATAATTTCAAAAAAATAAAAAAAATAAAGAGTGAAATGAAATTTAATTTTCTTTACTCTTAATTAAATTCACCATCAATGCACACAAATCAAAACGAAAACAAAAGTGGCATAGGATTGAATAATTTCCCTCTCGAAACTCCCACGCCAAGCACGAGAATGGAGATTGGAATAGAAGGCATTGAGATTGTGGGGTCCTTGTTGCATGCCATTGCCACTTGTCCGTTGTTCATTGGTGAGTTGATATTTGCAGGCCTATTACGTGACCTTGTAATCCTATACACGTAGCATAGGATAGATACACCAGCATCTATCTGCCTATCAAATCTAATCTTTCGACTACGGTCTGTCACTGTGTTTGGTTTGACGACAAACCCTACTTTTGACCAACTTTTGTCAGTCAAACATCCGTTTGGTCAACGGTTGGATTGATGCATGAATGATGCGTTCCATCCTCCATTTCATTTCCTTTCCTTTGATGACTAATTAATTAATTTGACAATATTTGCAACTACCCGTATTCTCTCTTAATTCCTTGTTACAGAGAGAATGTTTCATTCCATTCTTTTTTATATATATAATTTTTAATTCTTTTTTTTATAATTCAAATGTTCGAATTTCATCCCACTAATCTTAATCTACGATTTTTCATCTTAGTTCGTCTACTGCTTATTTTTGAAATATGAGCACATTTATAAGTACTTTACCACTATATTACATCGGTGGAGAAATTCTGATTATCAAGTTGGTAAAAGATGAAATGTTTATTTTTAGCGCTCCTCGTCAGTCCGTCTTAGGATTAACACGAGGAGTCCGTCTCAGGATTAACACGAGGAGGTAAATCACGGAGATTAATCTAGTTAGCCCGAACAGTGACCAGTACACGAGAGAGAGCAGGAATCTGACTACAAGTCAGGATTTGACTTTCAGACTTCATGATAATAATATCTTATGTATTAACCATCAGTCCATCTCGTGAAAATTTGATTATCATTATCAAGCAACTATTATTATTTGGTGTAATTGATATAGTGGTTCGATGATAAACCTGCCAAATCAAGCACGACTTAAGTTTGAGCCATATTAGATATAACATGGACCCGAACTGAAATGGGCACAACACACAATATGAGTTCACTTGTTAAAAACACACTTAACATAAATTACTAAAGAAGAATTAATTAAAATATATTTATTATCAAATTAAGTTTAGATTACTAAATTAATCTTTAAATAATTAAAAATAAATAAAGTTAACTCCATGTTTAATTATTTTTTTTTAAAAAAATTATATTTTCAAATATTGGAAGCATTCAACTTAAAGGAAATGTTTTGTTGAAGAAATCTAAGAATATATTTTGAGTGAAGATTAAGATAATACAAGTCGAAGCAAAGGTCAATGTCAAATGATGCATCTTTCCTAATTATACACAACGAGTACACTTTTCATGCTATAGAACTAGCACTTGTATGACCTGCGTACAAAGAACTTGCACAAAGTGCCCTTGCCATTTTTAATTAAGTTATTACTTTCTAAAATGACAAATTAATTATGTACTTAATGTTCTAGGTTTATGTGATCCACACCAAGAAAGAAACAACACCATGCAACTAGCTTTTCTACGAGAAAATATTGAAAATGACATATATATAAATCCCTCGTTACATCACATATTTCACCCCAAAAGTTCGAGGAAAAACAACTTAGTTAGCCAATAAAACTAAATATATATATATATCATGTTGCATATGGATAGCAACTAGGTTCATTCTCTTGACTCCCAAGTCACGCCTGCATAGAAATACAAGAACATTAATTCCAATTAATTAATTGAAATAATTAGTATAAATGAAGAATTAATCAATTGGTAAAGTATAATTTAACCAAATAGTAAGAAGCTCCGTGTTGAAGCGGATGAAGAGTGATGCCCAACTCATTGGTGACCACCGGGCGGCCGGAATGATCAAGTAGCAAAGCCTCACCGCCGAAGGCCTCCTTCACGTTCAGCCGCGACCCGGGCACCACCTCGAAAGCAAGCTCATTGATGAACACAGTTGATCTTCCTCCTCCTATTAGTCCTATAACATCAAATATTTGCACAAAATCATTGAAATAGCCTTAATTTTTTTTTTAACAAAAAAAAAATAAATCTTTTTATGTGAATTAATATAATTAATGCCATGCACACGTCCAATTTTTTCTTGCTCTTCTTTCTTCTCCATCTTTTCAAGGGTTGTAAATTCTAAACCCCCTCGAGAATCTCCATGACATGACCCAAACAACTCCCCTCCTGATCCATCACCTCATGTCATCACTCACACCTTTCATGCTCGTCGTGTTAATCAAACTTTGACAAATCCCAACACTCGAAACCTCCTGCCCCTGCCATTAATTTCCTCCCCTTCTTCAGGTTTGGCACGTGCAATCACCTTCCCAATCTCTGCAACTAGAGCTTGTGTCGTGTGACTTTGCCTACACCTATCCATGTTGTGTACTTGTGGCTAAAAACCCTAAAAAGATTGAAGTGAAAACACAGGGTGCATGTGTCATGGTGTTCATGCACATTAATTAATATTTTTGAAAGAAAAAAATAAAGTTTAAAAATGTAGAAATTGTTGTTTAACCAACGATCACACTTACCTTGAATCTCAGTGATAGGGTTTGTGGTTGTGGTTGTGGGGGTAGCAGTAGTAGAAGGTCCAGTTCCATAAAGATGGTGCAATTGAACAGCAGTACTCTTGTTTGGGGTTTGCCCTAAGAGCTCACCCCACAGGGAGGTCGAGCTGATGTCGGTGTGGAAGCCGGTGAAGTGCTGAAGATTGAGAAAGTGGTCTCCTATGCCACTGAGGTCGAGGGGCAGATAAGTTTGGGCATTCATCAATGAAGTGGCTGTGGTCGGAGGTGGCGGTGGCGGTGGTGGTGCTGAGTGCATGACTTGTAAGGCTTTTCCGGACCCCGCGCTGGATTTCTCCGGCGAGGAGGAGGAGGACGACGAGGAGGTCGTTATCGCCGCGACGGTGGTGACGGAGGAGGCGTTGGTAGCGGGGGGAAGCGGAGGGTGGGGGTTACTGCGGCCGGCGGCGCTGCCGCGGAGCTTGCTCTTGCTGCGGGACTTGCGGTTCTGGAACCAGTAGAAGACGTTGGCGTCCCCGACCTGGCCGTACTCCTGCAGCCGCGCTCGGATCTTGCGGATCTCCTCCCGCGGCGGGTTCACCATCCCGGAGTTGAAGATCGCCTCCAGGATCCGGATCTGCTCCGGCCTAGGGTTCCACCGCGGCTTCGGCTCCGGGCTCCTCTCCTCCAACCCTACAAAACCACGACATCAACAATAACAACCAAACCCCATTTACTCAAATTCAAAGTCTCGGCGTGCGAGCGTTTAGGGTATAGCGATAAACCCCAAATAACCCCCCACCCACAAACCCGGAATAACCCTAAACCCGAAACGATAACCCCGAAATAACCCTAAATCTGGAAGAATGAAGTAAGTAGGACCTGAGGAGTAAGGGGTGGGCTTCGGGTGGCAGTTAGGGGAGGCACTGTCGTGCTGCCACTGGTGGTGGTGGTGGTTGCTGCAGGGTTTGGACTTGAACATGCTGGGCCAGTGCCTGTTGGAGGAGGCCATGATGATGGTGCTGATGATGAGATGGTGCAGTTTACTGATGGTGGAAACACACACACACAAGAGAAGAAAGAAGAGAGAAAAAAAAAAAAGCTGATGTTTTGCAGTAGTGCTGTTTCTTCCTTTGCATTCCCTCCCTGACTCTTATAGTGGGCATCCTTCCACCTATTCTTCTACTCAATTTATAGCACATCGAGCAATAAATACAATTATGTATCAATTAATATTAAGTAATTATATATCGAAGGTACAAAAGGGATGGAGAAGAGACAAGGCTCATTTTGCTGGGGCTTTATTTGTACTAGAAAGAATCAGATAAGCAACACTAGGGCAGGTGTATGTTCAGTAGACAGTAGTCATCACATTTTCGAATGTGAAATGGCCTTCTATAATTATTCTATATTATTGAAAAAAAATAATTAAATTAAGTCATTATATGAGAAGGAAATAGACCTTACTCAATTATGTAAATCTCAATTATGTCATAGAGGCATCACAAATATGGATGAAGAAGTGATGGATGGTATATGGATGTAGCCTATATAGACCGTCTTTCGAAACTCAGGTAATCGGTCAAGGTCTCGACTTGACTAGTCCATATAGACCATCTTTTGATAGATATACGTATCTAAATGAATTAATGTTTTGTAGATCAAATATATTAATAGGTGTGATGCATTAAGTAAAACGCTCAAAGGAATAATAAAAGAATTAGATAATCAAACGAAACTTTAATCATAAAAAAAAACAGAAAAAGTATATTATCTGCCATCTTTTAATGATTTGGCATTTTGTGGAAGAGTTATCCCATTTGCTGGGATTTTGGAGGGGTATTGAATGAAGAGGGAAGAAGGTGGAAGAGTTAAGTTATAATTAAGAATTTGTGCATTAAGATATAATTAAATAAAGGAGGTTGTTGTGGGGGAATAAATGCAGTAAAAAGGAAGAGCTTTGAGTTTGATTGGAAAATGAGAAGAAAAGGGGGAGAAGTAATTGCAGGGGTTTGGGGTTAATTATTTTGGGGAATGGATTGGATTGACTCGAGGGCTTTCTTTAGTATATATTAATTAATTGATTGATAATTATGAAAGGTTGGTCGATTAATTAAAGCTGTTTTTATTGCAGAAAAAAAATGAGGTTCATACTTTTTTTTTTTAAAAAAAATCGTTTTTAATCAAAATAAAAAAAAAGAGAGAATGAAAGAAACTTTTAAATGGATTTGTTGATTAGAAAAGCAATTAGATTTGTTCATTTATAACCCATAGTTTATGAAGGCTTGAATATTAATTTTCAAGAAGACTTAAAGGTATTAAATAATAGAGAAAATGTGCATCCATACAACATATCTTATTAATTCATATGTCTATAATAACATCCAAATTGTTTTTTTTTTTTTTTTTTTTGCAAGTAACAAGGTCTTGAATGACAAGAGAAGTTAGTTGAAGGATGATGCCTTCGAGATAAATGTATATCTTAAAGATTGACTATACATTGGAACACTTATGAGATCATATTGAGATCCCAATAAAATTGGGATGATCTTAATTCTTTCAATAGAAGATAAATTTGAAATATAATATTAAAATAAAAAAATACTAATGTAAACATATAAACATTACATTTTTTAACCAATATATTTATTTTTCCCTTTTTATATTTTGATTATATTTAAAAAACTATTTTTTTAGTTTGTAGGCTCAGATCACCCAAGTGCACACGAGTCACCGAGTTAAGGGCATATGTTGGGAGGGCAAGTATGGTGTCACAACTCATGCTGTTGGGCACAAACAGTCTCGCCTCCAACCCAACATGCCCGGCTCAGAAACAATCTGTTGGTATATTTATCTCACATTCAATACATTCAACATAGGATATTGGCCGACTAATCTTGGATGATCTATCTGACTTAATGAAAATTTTTATCGATCATCAAAATAAGCCTGCGGGGCAGCTTCACCAATCTCATGCACTTATAACAGAGTATATATATTTATTCATGGAGGAAATTAAAAATAAAAATATAAGTAGCAGCAGCAGAGATTAATAAAGATTATTAAGTTAAATATATAGAGCAGGCCCAAGCAACAAAATTTTCCCAGTTTGAACCCCACTCAAACATGAACACGAACTGTCAAAAACTGAAAAGGTGATAAATTTATGGCATGATTACATAACATGATGAAACTATTAAATTTCAATCCATCAAGCTTTCACTAGATGAATTGACAAATATATCAAGTAATTTTTTAATTTTTTTTTATCAGGAGTAGAACATTATATGATCAGCATGACAAGTAAAAGATGGAGGTGTTGGATGACACCAATCCCATCACCAACACAAACTTATACTAGCTGCAAAAAGACAGAGAGAGATAGAGGAGAGATTAATCAATGGAGGGGAAACAGTAAGGTGAAATGCAGTACAAACTCAGGACTCGAGAGAAGAGAAGATAAGGGAAAGGCGAGCAAGAGTAGCGTACCCATGCATGCAGTGTACTGTTTTGTGTATGGACCTGGAAGTTCCTCTCCCAAGCAAACCACCAGTCACCAATCCCATTATCATCATCACCACCACCAGCAGCAGCGCCATATCCACCTCACTGAGAACGATACGGTGAGAGAGGAGGTGCATATTTAATTTTAGTTGACTGTTGTGTGGGGTATCTTGACGCTGCCGTGTGAA
This sequence comes from Hedychium gardnerianum, assembly GCA_038050645.1. Classification (NCBI taxonomy): domain Eukaryota; kingdom Viridiplantae; phylum Streptophyta; class Magnoliopsida; order Zingiberales; family Zingiberaceae; genus Hedychium; species Hedychium gardnerianum. The sequence goes on along the minus strand of JBBUKS010000002.1, from coordinate 9,849,452 downwards.
GGGCGACATTATTTATTATGGCATGTCATCCTCCCTACGCTAAGGTACTGTGTGGTGGAAAATATTATGTGTAATACTAATAGAGAAGGATTAATCTATATATGACAGTCTTCTAATGGTTTAGATTATGAAATTATTGTTATAAAGAGATTTCACAGCACAAAAAACTCAGCAAGTAACAGGATCATTTAGTCAATCAAGACTAATTCAACCGCATGCTAATTAGTTTGATTAAGAGAATTTATGTAGTTGATAGGGGAAAGATAAGCCTTGGTCATCAGTTAGTTGCCTTCAGATGGTCAACATGTGTAAAATAGGTAGACTCAACAAGAAAATAACACTAGGTGCAAGACAATATTGGCCAAATAGATAGTGTGATAGCATGATCAATACTTTTGACAACATTTCCAGACATGCAAAGCTCAAAGAGCACCAGTCAACATGGTTAAGTGTCACCTTAATCTCAACCTTATTGAATCCAACTTGTACTCATCTAGCTATATGGTGGCAAAAAGCGAAACGCTCGCCCCCAACGTCTCCGTCAGCTTGTCCCAGGACCGTAAAATAAAAGCTACATGCTTGCATATCATCCAAGCCTAATTAACACAAATTATAGCATACTATTATCTATTGTGCCCGTACCATAACAATCATCGCAAACTTAAACAAGTCTAATTGAACATGTCAATTCAATCCTAAAGCTGTTCAAGAGAAACTCTCGGGTGTGTTGGTAGATTTGTAGTCAAGACGAACAGTAAAAAGTGCATAACGATGCTTCTTCAAGACTGGTTGAAAATTAATCATCTTCTCTAACACTAGAACATTTAACAAATAAGGAACTAAACCTGCAAAAAATTGAATCTCATATCAGATCACAGCCTTCCAATTAACAATATACCTGATTCGGTTACAGACATCACATACAAGGTTTGATTTTTATTAGGACGTCTGTGACCTTCCACATTAAATGCTTCATTGAAACAAGAACTCTATGAATATTATTATGAGCGAGCGAATTCCTACTTACAATCAAAAAAGGAAAGCAAACATGCTTTTTGAGGTGTGAGAAGGATAAGAGTAAAGGTGATGGAATACGTGTATATGTCTCCCTACAAGTGCACTAGATTGCCAAAAATCAATTAATGTTCAGCATCCCCGCATATGCTCACGCGCATGGATTTAATGCATGGGGCAGGCATGACCCCGACCACATTGCCATGCGAGAAATGGTAGCCCTAGTTAATAAATGCCAGTACATATTATTAATCCATTTGAGTTATGGCTTTGATGGGTGTCGAGTGGATGCATGAGCACATTTATTAAAGCAGCAGGGGATGGAAAGGGCCAAAGGGAAGAGAGCAGGCACTGAAAATTTTGAAGTGGGTCAGCGTCTGATGAGGGCCGCTGTTGTAGCTGCACACCAACTAATCTAAGCATCTGCGCTTAAAAAAAGAGACAGGGCCCTGTGTGACTCTGTTTGGCCAAGGATGTGTTACGTGAAATGACATGAATTCATTTTGCAGAAAAGAAAATTCATAGAAGCAAAATTTAAAGCTAAGTGTATGTGTGTATGCGTACAGGTAATAGATTAGCAGTTGTTAATTCATTTGGCCAAGGATGTGTTACGTGAAATGACATGAATTCATAGAAGTATAAGCAGTTGTTAATTGTCTCTCCGAACAGGTAAACCGAGTCTATCTATTACCTGGACCTTGACTGCTTGGTTAAGCTCCAGCCCTTAATAGATTAGACCAAGGCTAAGCTCTGGTATTGATCGCCAAGGTGATACAAAATTGTCGTTGAAGGCTCTCATCAATGTCTATTATCTGCATCAAATCATCAACGAAGTCAACTTTAGTCACAACAAAGAGTATCCATAGTCATTTGCAAGCTCATCAATCACATGAGGGAGGGATGCAATATGTATTATTCTAGTCCCACTAATTCAAATTCTCTCTTCAATAGGTCAAATTTTTCAATACTAGGAAACACTGGAGGTTTGTCGAAGCATATAATTGGATATATATATAAGATCTTGCCCAAAGAGATTAAATTTGAAAGTTCTCAAGATGGGGGAGAAAAAAGAGTAAGCCAAACTTAACAAGCAAAATAACTCATAAACACGTATTAAACAACTGCAACATCAACCAACTAAATGTGACTAACATGAGTCATTCAATAAAGACATCACCCAACAATTCTAGATAGAAACAAAGTTGTTAGCATTTATTGACATTGTGAGATACAAAATAATTCTCAATGTATTACTTGACAATTCATAATTATTTTTAACCTTCCTATTAGAACACATTTTTTTCACAGAAGTAGGAAAATCATATATCTCATGGTGCTGCATGCAAATACAATGTTTAGCCTAGCTGATGAAGACACCAAAAAGCCTGCAGCTATTTAGCAGGGAATGATCAGAAAATAGTTGGACCATGGAGCATGAAAATTAATCATTCCTGTGTAAACATATTTGTGACCAAAATTTTAAGGTAAGTTCAGAACTTGTATTTCCTAGGGCTAGGGTTATGTAGGCATTTAAGAGGGGCCTTCAACATTTAAAACTAAGAGACGAGATATGCTTTTTATTTGGTTTACTTCCTTAAGACTACTCTGTATCTTCCAAATAAAATAACTCATGTGTCTCGTTGAAGGTCTAGTTCAGTTAAAAATGTCATCCATTCACCCAACTCTCTGTCTCACTGATTAAAAAACTCTAGAAAAGTTAATATGCTTAAATTTTGCCTTCTTCAATCCCCATTTCCATCCATCCTAATAAATGGCATTAGTCTCCCCTATTTTCTGAAACAAGATATCTGAAGAATTTGCTCAAATAAATCTACCATAAAATAAGATTTAATAGTTTCACACATTAATGCTTAAAGTTTTAGATAGGTACCCTATATTCTATATATTAATAGTCCCCAAAACATAAAGCTTGTATACATTAGTTATTTGTTAAGGGAGATGTACAATATTTTCTATGGATCATTTATATCAGTTAAGTTCTTAACAACTCTATAAAAAGATTATATTACTAATTCTGTCAACATGACTAATTCCAAATATTTTTAAAATAAGCATTGCAATTTGCACATGCATAAGCTCACCTTAGATGAACGATCTGGAGAGCTAATTGCTTGCAGCATATGCTTTTTAATAACCTAATTTTTCATGTTTTACTTAGTATATTTGTTAGGAATAAGGTTAATTTCATTTCAGTATCTGTCTATCTATTTCCTGAACCAACTATATTCTCTCATGCATTGACCCCTTACATTGCACAAACTCCTTATGACCATCAATTTCACTGTCAACTTTATTAGCATCAAGAAAACATATAAATAGTTCGAGAAAGTACTATGAACAGTAGTCAAATATAAATTCCACAAGACAAAATTTGCATAGGAAGAAATTGGTGACTGTATTAATATTTCTTGTATTAAGAATTTAGTGAGCAAAACAAAAGCTTGACATCACCCTCTTTCTCCAACTGTTCAATATGTTTGTCACCTCATGCATTTACAAAGTTCACTTTAACCATGACAGTCTTTGCATGTCAACAATGAAACGAAAATTCAGCTTACAATAAAATCAGTATCACACATGTTGACCATCAATAGTCTCTTAATATCTTCAGGTGTCAAACAAAGTAATAGGGTACATTTGTCAATCTTGACAGGGAATTGAAAGAATAAATGAACATCAAGAAATCATCTTCATTACAGGTGACAGAGTTTGATGAGCATCTGAAGGCATAAGCACATGAGCAGTGATGAATCCTCTGCCACCAGTTGGTAGATACCAAGGAAGGTATCATGTGAAATTCCTTCCTTAATAATTTTTGTCCCATTGCATAAATAAAAGAGCGGCATTGAGAAATGATTTGGGAACTAGTTTAAACAGAGCCAACTCATTCTATGCTATCTACAAGAGACGCATAAGGTTTTCCAATCATTGCCTTCTTTGAAGCATCCTACCTCTTTAAACTTGCTTCTTTAGAATGTAATTTTCATACATTATGGATAGTATTGGGGCTAAGGTTGAAATGTATAATATAATAGGAAAACTGAAGACAGACAACTTGTTGTTTGAGTATCAGATAACATCATGACTGCAGCCTTAAACTCCAGATAATAAAGCAGACAATAATTTTATATTTGAAACTGTACTTTCAGGTTGTCAAACCAATGCATCTTCAAAGAATCGGCAAGGAAGGGAAAAGTTACCAGCACTGCATTCATAAAATTCCGAGTAGACCAAAAGCTTATCTTACACTATGTTAAAGAGAAGAACAATCAACAAAGAAACCATTCTTCATACATAAAAAATGGCATCAAGATTGAAACAAGATAAACTGATTTCTCTATAGAACGAATATGAAATCGTAGTCCAAATTTCAAACTGTGCATCGCACTCTTATTGACTTGTCAAACAAGCAGCATCATAACTGGCTTTAAAGCATAACAAATATGGAAATGAACTAATTAACTACGTATTTTTGATAAATTAACATAAAAATGAGGACGTTGAACAGATTTGCAGAGGTGGGCGATGCTAATACGAAGAGCGAGGATGAGGTGTTGGAAATCACAGGCACGATTACCTTAGACGCGATGGTGAATGAGGACGGCAAGCTCAAGCACGAGGTAGATGTCACCGATCGCGCACTCTTGGCGGACGTCTCGGCGCCGTATCGGAAAAACCTATCGCCGCCCCGGTGACGGTGGTGCATTCGCCGGAGAGGGTTAAGGATAGTGGAGTGTAGAATATAGTGATCCAGCCCATGACTAGATGAACTCGGCCCACAATCGAATAATTAAAATTTAAGCAATCATGCGAATAAGATCTTCGAACACTTAAGTATAACGTGTTCAAATTTCAAATCAGACCCTCTTCTTCTAATTATTATAATTGACCAAATTACCATCCATTATTTCAAAAAACAGTTTGACTCGATACTACTATATTAAATATTTTTTATCTTTTGATTGGTTATTGTTTTTGAAGCAGGGACTTTTAAAACTCTGCTCTTTTCTTTTCTTTTTTTCAAATATCTCACTTATTAAAGTCTCATTGAATCACCAATCAGTTGATTGAAACATTCAATCAATACGAATAGAAATAATAATAACATTTTAAATGAAGGTTAATGCAATACATTTAAATGATGCAATATATGGGGTTTGAAATGAAAAAACCAAAAAATCATCAACCATAAGAATAGTTACCCAAGTTTGGAAAGCAGTATTTTGTAACTTTGAAAAGAATAGCTAACCAACGTGCAATCTTGGAAAGACGAGCCAACAATCTTGGCCAAAGATACTAATTGAAGCAGATTTTTTAGTATAATGTTTAGTATTCTTGTTTAAAAAACTAAATGTATGGAAATTACTTAGTTGAAATTTCAATCTGATTAAAGAACATATCTAATGAATGTTAATGCAGCAAAGTACAATTTGAGATCATAATTTTTACTAGAAAATACAAGCAAATGGAAACCACGCTTGTCCATTATTATCACTTGCGTGCTTCAGCCTTCTTCTGTTCTTTAGCTGCAAGATTAAGAGGTAGATTTCAAGCACATTGGAATGGTATCAATATGAAAAGTAAACAGAAGCAGTACATTGTTTAATCTGTGAATACATCAGACAAGCATCTCAAACAATTCTCCATCTTAATGCAACTCGTCAAAAACTTTTGAAAAGGGCTGGAATTTGAGTAGATATTGATTTAAGAATATGTAATGGAACTCTTTCGTGAGGCATGTGTAATAAGGGTAGGATGAAATGGAGGATTCTCATTTTTACAATTTTATTCTAATATTTGAATTGAACACTCTCGGATGAAACAAGTAATACAACGTATTAATAGCTTATGGGTAAGAGAGTACTTGCAGATAACAGATTCATTCTCAAAAGCCAAGATCACGCAGGTGGTTTCAACCACAGAATCATCTGTTTAATATTAACGAGGGAAGGAGGGAAGACAACGGCAAAGGTCTCCACAGATCATATAGAGACACCAAGCGCTTACACCTAAAATCAAGTGGAGGCAATCGAAGGGAGGGGATTTGAAGTGGAAAGATGAAACAACCATTCATCTTCATCCTCGAGTGGCTTCCAAAAACAGATTGTGGATGACTTCTCTTCTCCTGCATCTTCAGGAGCTCAATGGCGACTTCAAGTGGCAATCTCTACAGTTCCCTCGGATCCACCAAGACTACACTATCTAGAAGGCTTCCATCTCTCGCCGGCAAACTGCTGAGGCATCAAATTGCAGCGTTTAGTAGGTTAACCCTTGCCTTTTGTCCAATGTATTCATCAATCCAACCATTCTGAGGTGTGAAGTTAGGTAGATTACTGGAAAGATTCAAATGGTATGGACTGCGAAGGGAAGACCAGTCACAATGACGAATCATGTCTCTGAAATTGTGCAGCAAGGGTTGATCAAGCAAATGCTGAAGACAAGGGAAGGGGGTAATTTGGACAAGTTCCTCCTACCCATCTCCTTTTCCTCTTCCCTTTCTCCACCAAGTAAACAATATTTTTTCCCCCACTTCCTCTCCATCCCTCTTTCCTTCTCTCCCATCAAACTTCCCTCTGCACCAGTAAATAGATCCTAAGAGTTGGAATGAAGCATTTAACCTCTAATGAAAATAACGTGTTCCTCATTTCAAATCTGAAATGAAAATCAATAAGTTAGCTGAACAACACAAACTAGACAAATCAGATGGACTTCAACAAGCAGATAAAATGAACAAGAGGGATTAAATACGTCAAGTGATTTGGTGAACTGGACAAATCAGGCTAGCCAAACAATCAGGGCGGACCAGACAGATTCATCAAGTAGACAAGATTGACCGAGCAACCAAATATATCAGGAGGTTCAAATGTGTTGAAAAAATAGGGTGGCTCAAGCAAGTTGAACAGAGTGGAAAAATTGAACAAACCAGGCCTGATATACTGACTGAAGGAGTCGGATGGAGCATACTGACTCGATGAACCTGATGGACCAAGTGAGCAAGATGGATAAAAAATATCAGACAGATCAGACAGTTAGATGAGCCAGAAAGACCAAGCAGGTCAAGTTGGTTGAGTGAATTGAACTGTACAAGATAGAAAAAAAAAGGCAATGTTAGCTCAATTAGTTGCTCAGCAACGGCAATAGGGCACGCCAAGCATAAGAATGGAAAGTACCACCTTTCCATACCATTCCATCAATGCAACCAAACAAAGGAATACATCAACCATTCTACTTAATTGCACTCCATGCCCATTCCCACACCATTTACTCTTACAAAATATGGCTTAAAGGTAAAATCTGAGTTGAATTGGATAGATGGTTCCAACCAAACCAATTGATGATTTGAAGATTATGGATTTTCCAGATACACTATAATTTTGCATGTAGAGTATAACTTCAGCAATCATATAGACAGAAGATTTAGTTAAAGGATATTCGCATATGAAATTACATACCAGCTTTTTCCTCCTCTCTTTTCTTTGAAGCTTCAGCCCTTTGTTGTCGTATTAATGCAAGACGCTCTGTGAAACATAATAAATTAATTGAGACAACTTTAGTAATTATGACCAAGGGAAGAATTGCTTCTATGCAGTGCAATGTGTCAACTTAGTTTGATGTTCTGAAGAGAGAATGATGCTTTTAAAGAAGATTCAAACAGCACACTCTTTTCTTTTTTTTGCACAGATCCTTATAGTACTAAACCACTATCATTGCCATCAGATGGCACAGCATTTTCTCCAGTGATAAAATTCTATGTTGCCCTCAAATATATAGTCATGTCTAAGTTCAAGTACACTGAAGATATCAAAAGTGACATGAAAAGAGTTTGAGCCAAAAGCAAACAAAAGACAGATTTTCCTTGCGAGCTTCAAGTCAAACCAAGTTTCAGGAATGAGCTGACAGTGGATGTCCCATTTTACTACTAACAGAGAGACAGAAAATATTTAAACGCTTGATGTATGAGAACCGCACAAATTGTAAGTTTAATAAACAACATGCCGCCCCCGGGGCAATGGTGCAACGGTACATCCTCCAAGCGGTTAATCAAGCATCTAAGGGTCGAATCCCAGCTGCGACGCACTACAGGAATTTTACCCCAGTGGAACGACAATCCTAAGAACACTGGTCGCTTAGATGAATCTCCGCGAGCGCTTCCTAATTTACTCTAGTGGTTGGTGGAAAACTTCCGTGGAACCGAGCCAGTCACCTCTAGGATTAGTCGGTTCAAAAAGTGGAATACCTAGATTATCAAAAAAATAAAACATGCCAATCATGAGTACCACCAACCATGGATTAAAATCTCAGGCCATTTTGCCAACGGACAGCACAAGCACGCCTCCAGTGTCGGCGCGCCGCGACGCATCCAGTGAGTCCAGATGCATGCCCGACAATGAGTCTGGACGAGTCGCTCGGGCCCAACAACGCATCCGGACGTGTCGAGCGGGCCCACGATCGTCGCGGAACAAATGTAGCGGGATTTTTAACTTAGGCTTTAATTAAATAACATAGGTTAATAATTTTAATAACTCCAAGCTATGATTGAGATAATTTAAATAGCTTAATTAAAGCCTAATAAAATTATCCCCTTAATTTAATGTATATTTTAAAAAATTATTTTATTTTATATTATTTTATTTTTTTATTTTTAAATATTTAGATTAAATTTTTTATTTTTAGTTAATATATTTTATATTTAAAAAATAACTAAACTATATCGGTACGATACGGTACCAAAACGATAACATTCACCGAAACCTAGGCATGAATTTTAAACTATGCCACCAACAACATTGTATGATTCGATAGAAACACAAGATATCATACATACTTTACTAGTTTGTCCCATTTTATTAAATGGTTAAGTTCTAAAAAAAACGAGGAGCCTAGGTGGCTTTCAAAGTCAACTGCTAAAATATGAAGCTTATAAAAAGAATCACTTCAACAAACAAGAGATAGAGACATGAAAAGGAAGATGGTTGTCTGGTTTTACCCAAATCTTTCCGAGCTTGTTCAGTTTTCCCTTGTTCTTGCAACCTCATGTATCGCTCATGAGCTTTTTGCTTCTCTATCTCTTCCCTATGGAAAAGAGAACACGACAATATTGATGATGGTAATATATTAACAAACAAGGAAATAAGTATAATAAATAGCTCCTACTAGCTGATGCTAAAAGTAGCATCAGAACTATGGAAAAATAAAAACGTTTTCGACCTTTAAGGTTTGACATTATGAAATAGTAGAAATAGAATGGTAACCTAGATTATGATTGTATTAAAAAATTGGAAGAGTGCTAAGTTATTGAATTTTCAGAGGACATGCAGAAATTATCATTAAGTAGATTAAAATGAAAAAGATTACTCGTATTTAATGTCACTGTTAAAGCATCAATGTGAACCTAAAAAGTTCAATGCACATATCATTATACTATACAGCAAGGCAGGAACTCATACGTCATATAGACTGGAAAACCATAGCAAGCTGAACCAACATAACAATATGTAGGAGATTACAAATAGAAGTTTTCCTCCACCAGTTATTGCCTAAAGATTTCAGTAGAGATACAAAGTAAAAGTTCATGACAGCCACAAGGTTAAAATGGACAAACGACGATGCAGATGAAGTGAGAAGTGAATGATGCAGAATGGATAGTGGTCCAAATGGAACAGATCAGGCTAAAATGTCCATACCTACACTCTTCTGTTAGTCAACCCAGATCACTAAAAGCATCATAAAAAATCATGTCTTTCTATGAAGTTTGCTGTGTACTTGACAAAACTTGGAAAAGTACATAAGACACCTAGACAAGGGCTAATCAGTAATTGATGTACAAAATTCACTACTGTTTTCTCTTTTCATTTACCAAACCACATCAACAACATCCATCATAAATCTGCCCACTTTACGTTTCAGTCAAGCTAATCAAACAGTGCAGGTAGTGGCTGTGATCAACGACATACCGCTCTTAATTTTCCAGTAATTACAAGATATTGAAAATTTGTATCCTCATTTATTTAATTAGTTCAGATAAGATGCTACAAATTGATATGATACAATTTGCATTACATTAGTTAATTATAAATAACACATGGATGACAAATTAGATGGATGAAGCAATAAGAAATATAAAAATAGAAGCTTAAATGAACTAGTGCGGAGAAAATTCAGCAAAAGCCTTGAAAAGAAACAAAAAGGAACACTTAACATACCTTTCACGTCGAGAGAGTTCAGGGGTGCTCTCCACCTGCATTGAATTTTCAAGAGAAATAATGAAATGTTGCAAAACTGATTGACAAGAGCCAAGAAAACACGACGATATAGCACTTCATAAACTAAGAAATATAAAAATCCTACTGTGGAGAAGCTATATGTATGAAGTCTAGTATACTAAATGGTCATCTAGAAAGACAAAAATTTGCACAGAGAAATATAATTAATAGGCCACAATGAATTTTTAAAGATAGAGATGGGCAAACATGAAAAAGTTTGCATGTCACTCAACAGTAAATGATTTTACAATTTACAAGAGAAAAAGAAAAAGAGAAGTTTCTCAGTTCTCACTTACATCAGCTGTTCTAGCTTTCAAATTCTTAGGCTTGACCAGGTTTGGATTTTGAATCTCACTAATGTCAAGAATGCCCTTCTTTTTCTGCAAGAGATAAAGTGGCAGTGAAAAAGGAATTAAAATATGAAAAAGAACGTAATGGATACCCAAGGATGGCAAATAATATATATATACACAACAAGAAAGAGGTTTGTAACCTCAGTCCCATCTTCAGAGTCCTCATTTTCCTCCTCAGATTCCTCGTCTTCATTATCTTCAACTTCCTCTCGAACCTAGGTTAGTTACAGTGATATCCTTAGTCCTTACATCAAACCCAAAAAATTACAAATAGCATAACAGAAAGACCCTAGAAGTCCCAGAAAATAAAATAAAAAAAACCATCAACCATATGCATAAAGTGACAAAACAAGATTTGGGAGAAATGTCTACAAAATCTCAATTTATGAATCAATAAAAGTTAACTCTTTAAAAGCATCCCCATCATATACAATTTTTTGATAATGCATACCCAACTGAACCAATCAGAATTGTACAACAGAATTTCAGTGCACCGGGCATTCTAACAGACAAGCTATCTTCATCATAGCCTAACAGCCTAGCAATCAATTAGTAAAATGTTCAACGAAAACACAGAAAAAAAACAAATTGCCTTTTCTCCATTTATAGTATATAAAGCATAGTTAACAAAGATGTTGAACATTTAACTCCAAGTTGAAATAAATTGTTGTCCAGTTAGGTCAGATATGAATCCAGAACCATGTATTTTCCTTTTTTTCAAATTGATATTTCAGCTTTTTTGTTCTTTGAAGGTGTCCAGTTGGTACAAAAAGAGATGAATTTTGATTAGGTGCTCCTTATCTTTATGAGTCAAGTCAAATAGCAATCGATAATATTACTTTGTTTAGAGCCTTTTGTCTACCCATGTTCCCACCATCCCGATTCTTTGCTCGATAATTCTCACACCACACCCACAGTTATGAAGCTGACTTTAGACCAAATTAGTCATATATATCATCCAGAGATTTTAATCTGAATTCATAGCAGGACATTTTATGACCTCTTTGAGTTCATGACAGCCATAGTATCTTTCAAGGAAGGAATTGGTGAGTAACAAACTAGCGTTGTCTAGTTTTCCTTTACCAGATAAGCTTTACATGGAAAAGAATGTGGAAGTGAATCAAAAGCATAAAAGACATCAATCCAGGTTCCCAAGAAGGAGATCAAGCAAGTTCAAGAGAAGAAAAGGAAAAAAAAATGAGGAAGAAATATCAACAATAGAATAAAATATCAGGTTCCTGACCTCCAGTGAAAGATAAACATCTTTCATTATATCCATCACATTGTTCTAAACACTTCTCTCAGTTACTCTTCTCATCTAATCCTTCTCCAACTAGAATCAAGGGACTTACAGACACAAGAACAGAATAGAAAGGCCCTGTGCAAAAGGAAAAAACTGAATTGATTGATACATACTTTTATCACTTTTTACAGTGCCAATCTACACGGTGAATAGCTTTATACGTACACTATAATCTGATGAGAAAACAAGAAGGAAAGAGTGCCTATTCAGAGTTATTGGAATGAACTACATTCTGACAAAATTGACATAAAAATCAAACAGCAATAACATTCAAAGAATTGTATAGGGAGAAAAAAAAATCTTTGTAACAATAAGTATCATTATATGAGCAATGCAAAAGGAGACCAATTAAATAATTGCTACATCCAAGATTTTCCAAAGAAAATAGAAGACATTATCCTGCTCATTTAACAAGCATAAATAACTGCCAACCTGTCTGAAGGTCCGAGGACGAGCAGAGGAGCCAGCAGCTGAAATTTCATTGAATAGATAAAACATGTCATGCAGAGGAGCTTGGAGCACATAAAAAAAGACAGAACCATCCAATCAAAATCTTCACTATATGTAAGATACTTTTTCCAGCTATATGATTCTTACAACATCTAAAAATTGCTGATCTCAGGCATACACAAAAAGAACCCATAGGCAACCTAAATATATCCTTAGCAAAGCAACAAATAAAAGGGAAGTTTAATTTCATACTACAGATCTCTTCAAACTCCAGTTTAAGACATCTACAAATAGATAAGCTAAGTGAAGTTGCAGATCCACTCAAACCACATTTTATTAGGAATGAGGAATTCAAGAAAACATATTGTGCATCACAATAGTAAGAAATGACCAGGACTGAAGATCCTACAGATCTATTTATATTCCTAGCACTATTTCATGAAAAAAAATGTGAAAAAATAGAAAAAGAAGTCATTTGCAGAAAACAATATTGTATTCATTTCTTCACAAACTATCACTTGAAACCCACTTCTAGTCTTAGATACTTAACAGAAATAAATTAGAATCTTGATAAAGCTAAACTAGTATTCATAAAGTGAAACAAAGTTGTCATTAGTACTATGAAAGAACTTGTTAGAGAAAAGAGATGGCTATCTAAGCAACAACTAGATTGTCTATGAAGGCATAACCTCACTTTTTTTCAGGATACCAAGAAGAAATTATCAAATCAACTTACTTTCAGAGCACATGAACTCATGATTAGGTTCCATATTGTTATGTCTAACTGCATATTTTTCTTTACTTCAAAACGTTCTACAATGAAATATAATGAGTTTGGATGCACTCGTATGAAATTTGAGTGGTCAGCTATACAACACAAGTGATGTGAAAACTCAAAGTTTAACCAAACATTCTCATTCATCACTCAACCGCTATATTATAACCAAAAACCGCTAATTGCCAATCTAACTTTCCGGATACTATGTTGACCTAAACCAATTAGGGTAACATCAAAGGAAAATATCTAATTCAGAAACATAGCCTCACTAGGCCACGCCACTATCAGATCAAGCAATTGATCAAATGCAAGCAGTAAACAATACATCGAGGAATTAACACATCGTTCAAGTAAATATTGCCAGGATCCGAGCATGCAAAAGCAAGAAAAGGAAAAGCTAAAAGGGACTACAGAGCATCACCCATCTCTTCAGGCGTGGAAAAGTTTCTCCGGCCGGTGGGCTTGGCCTTGAACCTGCCCCTCCCCATGATCAACTGGCGAGATCAGGATCGAGATCGAAGACCTCAAGGAGGGATCGGTTCAGATGATGACGATCGCGCGATTGCTTTACCGCTCACCGAAACCCTAGAAGCCGCTTTACCCACGGGCACACGTCGTCTTCTCTTCCACCAGGCAGGGAATTTGAATGGCTCACTATTTTCACGTAGACCCGACCCGGGCCGGATCCGGTTCGAACTTGGTCCGGATTTGTAATCGGGTTGACGGGCCGGATGCCCCCCAGCCAGATCAGTTCGAGTTCAGACACAAAAATGACAGGTTCAGTCCTCTTCCTGAGCATTTGGACTCTGTTTCAGTTCTTTCGATCGACCACGGTGGTTTGCATCAAGGTATCCAAATTTTGTTCTCTGAAGGTGGACGTTTTTTTTTCTTGATTCGTCCATTAAATACATTTGGAAATGCGTATAGTAGTAATATATCGGATGTAGAAAATATGATTTTGGGGCCTCGAATCATATATTTTATTAGTTTTTGTTCTTAATAATTGATAGATTATGATTATTTTGACATCGAAGGAATTATAATTTAAAAATTAATTCTCTTATAAGTGAAACGGATAAAATTTATCATTCCATCCACCGCTTGACATAGGCATTATGGGATTACAAAGACACCGTGGTCCCACAACGAATTCCAAGAGGTGTCAGTTTGTCGGAGACCGCCACAACCTCTACAGGTTGGGTGGGACGCCCACGGGCGCGCGGGACAAGCAGGGACACCGATTGGATGCGGGTCGCGGTGGGGTGCTCGCAAGCTTGAGGCGGGGACGCCCACAGGCGTAAGAGTTGAGGAAGGGATGTCGCGCGCGGGTCGCTGCGGGAATGCCCGTGGGCGCGCGAGTTGCGGCGGGGATACCTGCGGCGCGAGGAGAAGAAGCCGATGGGTGCGCAGGTCGCGATGGGGATGCTTGCAAGCTTGAGGTGGGGACACACGTGAGCGCACAATGGGGACGCTCGTAGGCACGTGGATCGTAGCGGAGAGACCGCGGGTGGAATGTAGAATAATAAATTAATTTAATAATTTCAATTAACTCCTAATTATAAATTGAATAATTTAAATAAACTTAATCAAAACCTAATAAAACTGTCAAATTAATTTTATATATATATAATTTATTTTAATTCTAAAAAATATATAATAAATTTTGTTTTTATTTACCTTTTTTTTTAAAAAATATATTTTTTTAATATTTAAATTAAATTTTTTAATTAATATATTTTTATTTAAAAAATATCAAAATCATATTGACACAATTGTAAACATATCATTCCAATTATAAATCAAAATTCTAATATAACATGTGATTTTAAACTACGATAGAAACAACAAATAGAAAGACAATTTACTAGCAATTGGGATGATACTCGTGGCTTTGATTACAAGCGTTGTATCTAGGGTTGTAATCAAGCTTAGCCGAGCTCGAAAAAAATAAAAAGGCTCGACTCGAGCTTGTGAATTTGAGCTCAAACTTGGCTCGACCATTTAAATCACAAGCTCAAGCTCGTCTCGAAACGCTCAAATTAAAATCAAACTTTCGAACTCGTGCCAATTCAATATTTACATAAATAAATAAAAATAATATATCCAACTTACACCAACAACATTTTTACCTCTTGAGCAATGGGAAGTAGGAGGATCTTATCGTCGATCGATTGTATCAAAGCATTCATTTAGAAAGTTTCGGCTTCAAAAGTGCGCATATTATCATTTGCAATACATGGCGGCGTATTAGCTTTTCGACTTTTAAATTGTGAAATTTATGCAAATTTAGCGTGAAAATTTAATTTTTTAGATTTCTAACTAATTTGCACAAAAATTAATATTTACATGAGGACGTTGTTCTATTACATTTACCACCTAACATATAACAAATGACCAACTTTGGACGTCTATTTACAAAAAAATCGACCAGTACAAAATATACATCAGAATGAGACAATCACTGCAAGTTATTGCCTCAACTTAATACATGCAAAATAAACGAATTGACATATTCCCATCTCCAGTAGTCTCCATCTTCCTTTCCTTCTTCACTGGTAACTTGTCGTTCATAATCTGAGTCAGAAATCTTCTAAATCAATGACAGGATTTGCATTCTCATCTTCAGCTTCTGAAGTGATTGCTTCAGCTTAACACAAGTACAATAAACAAATTTAACGATATCCCCATCTCCAGTCCTCTCGATCTTCCTCTTCACTTTGATCATAATCTGAATCAGAATCTTCAAAGTCAGACTCTTCGTCACGATAATCATTCCATGGATTGTTCTCAGCTGCAAATAAACAAGCACTAATGTTAGCCAACATTAATATGAGTCAGATTAAAAGGAAAGAAAATATACAGCCATACCATTTGAATCATCACTTTCATAATCAGAATGTGACGGACTATCATAATAGTCGTCCTCCACATAAACTTGCACTCTGTAGCAATCATACATAAACATAATGAATATCAAAATTAAATTCCAATTGTAAGTTTAGATTAATCAAATGTCCAAATTCATACAATGGATACTCATCAGTGTTATCCGTGTCTGTGTCCACACCAACGCCGATGGTATATATGTCGTAAACAAAGTTATCTGTTCAAAAGAAATAGAAGGGAAAATTTAGCAGTGAGAAGATCATAAAGAATCTCATGGACGATCTAAACTACATATAAAGTTAATCATAGTATGCAAATTGAATTTCTTGTTTCCAAGCATAAACTATAACGTAAGTTGTCGTTGGAAGATTAAGGATAGTGAAGAAGATGGAACCTTTTGTAGTTGCTTTGTCATGTTCAATCTCTTCAGCTGCCTGTGGAAGGAATTCCCTTAGAAGTGGTAAATACTTATCCAAAATTGCACCACCAACCTCAGGAGCAACTCTGCAGCATTCAAGAATCTTTTACATAAACCAGAAAGATACACTAAAGAAGCAATAGAAACACTGAATATTAAACTTACTTGGGCTTTGGCACCCTTTGGTGAGTTTCATCCTCATCATCAACTCGAACAACATCATACAAATGACATTTTTCATGCAAAGAGCATTCTTCTGCATCTATGCTTCCCCTCTTCTTCCATATTTGTTCAAATCGAGCACTTCTAGCAAGATCCTATAAAATTTAATACGACTTAACTACATTATCTTGGGAATAAAATCATCCAAATTCAATATTGCTAATTTTAGCAATGAATTGACAATGAAGCATCTCATGATAAAACCAATATAAATGCGCAAACAAACAACTAATAGTCAAAATCATTCCAATGATCTTGTAATATTCAAGTGGGTCCTATATATCAAAAAGAATAAAAAAAATTATGATACTAATTGAGCAATTGGTTTAACTGGGAGGAAATTAATCCACTAGCTTTCAGAAATAACAATTAGACATATGATAATCAAATGTGAAGAGTATATAAGAGTCAACCTGTGCTTATATTTACTCACTATAACAATGAAAAACTGTTTTATCACAAACACATTATTGATCTTGTCATGTGTATAACTGGTGCATATACTTAAAAATTATTTAGGTTGCATACTTCCAACAAATTGAATCTAAATGTGTAAAATAATAAAACCTAAGTCCGAGATATGTAAAATAAATGTTACATTAGAAGACATCTAACACAACAATTCAGATGTGCATGTTTCCTGCACTGGAGAAATTGCAAGAACAATTCAATAACATTAATGATCTACCTCATGCTCTTTTATAGCCTTGGACTGCAATTGATCATGTTTCTGCAGAAACAGAAAGTGCAACAAGAATGAATTAATTATTTGAGGCAAAACTGCTGAATTATTTCTAGGATTAAATAAAGTTATTAAACTAGAAAAAATAATAATGGCATCAAAGTAGGCAAATCAAGAGCTATGCATTTTCCAAAAAAAATTTGAAAGGCCAGGGATGATAATAAAAAAGTGTCCAATAATTTGTTTTTGCAAGTGATTTTAGAAAACATGCTCAATATTATTTGATAGAATAATTTCCTCAGCTCTTTGTAATGTGAATTTTACAAAAGATTAATAATCAATTATATGTGAGAATTATGTGCTGGCAAAAATATCCTTTAGGCAATTTTTATGATTAAGGTAGGGATCATAATATAATGCATGGCAGAAATTGCATAAAATTGTGTGTCATTTTAGCAGTGCCGATAATAGCAGATGTAAATCAAAGGAAAAATGCAGCAGTGAAATGGTAAACAATTCTGCAAGATTAGGTTAGGGTAACATCATCTACTTGATGATGTAACATAAGAAATTGAATTGATAACATTACCTTATCAGGTTTATACAAACTTCTATGCTCCTTAGATCTCCCCTTAAATTCTTTTGTATTTCTGGAAGGTTGCTGCTGGTTGAAAAAAAAAAAGAGAGAAAGAAAGAAGATTATTAACAGATTCAACAGATGAAGTATAAACCAATGAATTACAATGGGAGATTAGATGTTCAAAGGAAAGATGATAGTAACTCAATAATCTTAGATGTGTGAGGTAATATGCTTGCCAGGAGATCTATGAAAAATCCTGTCAATGGAACAATAAATATCCTAGGAAATATTTGGCTGACAAACAGAATCAAAGATTTTTTTTTTTAACAAAGAGAGAATAATTGTGGGTGGGAATAAAACAGACACAGGAAAGCCTTAAAAATTTGGGCCTTCATCAGCTACTTCTGTTTCAAAAACATCATTTTTGAGCAGGCAAAATAGCATTCATATTTCTAAAAAAGAAAAGAAGTGATTACAAGTTAAAATGAATTATCAGATTATTTGATTTACTACAAGTAGGAGCATCATAGCCTGTGTTAATGTAAACAAGTGGAAGAAAGAGGAACATGTTAAAAAAATAACCACCTATCAAATCAAATGACATAGGAGAATACAGAGAGTAACATAGATTAGGTGTTAACCAGAAAAGAATGCAGCACATCTTTGACAGACTGGGAGTGCCCAACTGTCTCAAGACGCTGAACCAGCATCTTCTTACTTGCAAGCTCATTGAGAACTGCATTTTAGAAGCCTCGTTGATTAGAAATTTTCAGTCATATATGTTCACAGAATAGGCAGCTAATCAAAGCTACTTATCAGAAATTACAAAGCAAAACACAGAACATGAGGGGCTATCATTTTAAAAACTTAGTCAATTACAAACTCATAAGGAACTCCTCAGGTCTTTCCAGTAGCTTTATATTTACATCATTGGACATTATACAAGAGTTCATGATTCCCTTTCACCAAAACAGAAAAACTCAAACCATGCGATAGATCTTCGTGGTAACCTAATGAACAAAACATTCACAAAAACCCACCACTCTAACTGTTCTGTCTAATCAAGTTTCTGCTGTTTATCTAATGTTTAAGTGTTTGAGCACAGCATCATTGCACCCAATTCAAAGGGGAAAAAAACTACTACATATCAAGTAATTTTCTAAACAAAAAGGCAACCGAATTAGTATATATAACACCAATTAGAAGACAAAATGGCCAACGAGAGTATAACATGGGACTAATATTTTGTGAAAAGATCAAACATTTGATTGACCAATGCTTAGGCTAGGTAACATGGTTGTGGTGGCAATAAACAACCATAATGAAAGCTATACATATCTCACACAACATAGTCATTGCTAATGTCACTTATCATTATTACAAAATCCATAATTATATTCAATATCATTTATAAATTAATATAAGCTACTAGCAGACATGAGACAACTATATCATTTATAAATTTATATAAGCTAATAGTAAGCCATTGATATATGCTACCCCATTTCAGTTTGACTCATTCTTTCCAAGTCCCTATCATATAAAGAACATAGATTATATCTAGAAACCATTTTCGAGTTCCTCTATTTTCAAGTAACAACAACTTAATAAATGCATGCATTAAAATTATGATAATCCCATTAAAAACAGTAAAAAGAAAAGAAGAAAGTGAAGGATATACCTTTTCCTGTGCCGCAATCAGATAAGGAGAGATTTCCAAGACCCGAGAATGCTTTTTTATGTGGCCTTTCATTAATCTCCAACCCTGAACGCATAAAAAAAAACCCACCTTTATCTCCCATTCTAATATTATCCAAAGAAGGAAAAAAGAAGAAGAAGAAGAATAACTTACAGAAGGAGTCAAGTTTTGCTTGGGAGGCCTTCCGCTTAACCCTTACGATCACTGGCTTGCCAGTGATAGAACTCAGTGGAAGAGGATTTCCTGTGAACAAACTTAGCGGAGGGTTCCCTGTGATCAAACTCAGGGGAGGAGGGTTTCCTGTGATCAAACTCAGGGGAGGAGGGTTTCCTGTGATCAAACTCAGGGGAGGAGGGTTTTCTGTGATCAAACTCAGGGGAGGAGGGTTTCCTGTGATCAAACTCGGCGGAGGAGGGTTTCCTGTGATCAAACTCAGCGGAGGAGGGTTTCCGGTGATCGACGGAGGAGACATGGAATTCAGCTGAGGAGACTTTCCGGTGATGGAACTCAGAGGAGGAGGCTTTCCGGTGATGGACGGAGGAGACATCGAACTCAGAGGAAGATGCTTTCCGGTGATGGAACTCAGCGGAGAAGGCTTTCCAGTGATGGAACTCAGCGGAGGAGACATCGAAGGTTAACGCCCAGAGAATAAGAATCGACCGGAGAACAAGAATCGCCTGCAGAATCGCCTTCGGAGAACAAAAATCGCCCGGAGAACAAGAATCGCCTGGAGAAAAGAATCGAGGTCTCGGCGAATAGGTTTGTGAGAAAAAAAGACTCCATGAACTGCTTATTTATAGGCTATGCCACCCGTAACCGGGTCCGGTTACCCGTTGAATGAAAAGGCCCAAATAAGGTGGTAAAAGAAAAGGCCCAAAGTGCAGCAGGGTCCATTTATCCTAAAGTATCTCGTTAGCCTTCGAATGAGAGAGGTCCCTCAGCTGAGATTTTGTCAATTAAAATTAATTTAAGGGTGATTTTCAAAATTGCTTCCAATATTTATTAGTTATCGTTAAAATATCACTAAAAACGTATTTTACTATTTAATTATCACGAAGATCTGAAGAAAAAGAGGGAATATTTTAATTAAAAAGTTACTTTTGATATTAATTACCACAGAGGATTTTTTTAAAATTAATTAGAAATATATTTTAAAGCACCCTTATTTAATGTAATCTTAAGTCTTAACGATAATTTTATTACAAACACGCACTCGACTTTATAAAAGATCAAAATATGTAATCGCCGCCCCGACTAAAGCGTTGAATCTATATTTTTAATAATAATTAAAACAATAAAATAAAAAAATAACATCTTAATATATTTTAAATTTTCAAAATATCTTTACTCTAGTATTATTATAATATATATATTTAAAATAATTGATAAAAAATATTTTTAACATTGTGGTAAAAGGCGAAACACTCGCCCCCAGCCCCCCGTCAGTCTGTCCTAGGACCAACACGGAGGAGGTAAATCACGGGGGCTAGTCTAGCTAGCCCGAACAGTGACTAGTGCATAAGGGAGGCAGGAACCTAGCTACTAGCCAGGATTTGACCCCTAAATCTCATTGTGGCAACACCTCATGCACTAGCCAACAGCTCATCTAGTAGGGACAAAAAAAAAATATATTTTTAACATAATAATTATAATAGTTGTTGAATTGTATCAGTTATAATTTTATTAAAATAAGAATATTTTTAAAATGAGAAATATATTAGATTTTATCTTATTTTTTTAAAAAAGAATTCAAAAATGGGTACCGTTTTAATTTTTATCCTTTTAAAAATTAATTTAACTTAACTAATTTTTATATTTATCTAAATTTAGCGTTTGGAGCCTCGAAATTTCGATTCAAGCTATAAATCAGCCTCTCTGCTCCACTCTCTCTCTCTCTCTCTCTCTCTCCTTGCTCCGTCGATCGGTCTCCATTCCGGCGATTCCATCAGGAAGTAGCAGCAGCGAGAAGGAAGAGATAGCAGAAAGGGAGAAGCGGGCTCCATTGTTCAGCGTTGGACCCGAGGCCGCGCCTTCGCTTGCAAGAATCACTTCTCCGGTCTTCCCCCAATTGGTCCGCCTTGGATTTCCCATGGCCGACAGTTTTGACTACCAGAAATTGATTGCCCGGGAATTTCTAGGCCTTCTTGATAAAGACGATCTTAATCCAGGTGCCTTTTCTTTTCCGATCTAATCTCTTCCACCGCCATTCTTTCTCCGAATCTGGTTTTCTCCTTGTTCGATCGGGAATCCGAGCTCTTACCCTAGTTCTTGGCTTCCAAATTGAAATCTTTGCAGAATCTTTGAGCATCTATGAATTCAAGGTGAATGGGATTCCACGGCCCTTAACCTGCCCGTACTGCAACGAGCCCCATGATTTTGGTTCGCTGTGCTCTCACCTTATCCAGAAGCATTTTTTCGAATCTAGACCTGCTGTGAGTACTGTTCATTCCAATCTATTCTCGACAAGATTTTAGACCATTGGTTCAAATTGCTTCGTTTGCTTGATTCGTTGTAAAGGTAGTCTTAAAGTTGATCTTGCTTTCTTGTTGACAGAAGTAGCTCCAATGTGCTAGGAATAATTCAATTTTGTTTTACAAGCTGAATTTGTTCTCTAATTGGAAATATGATATTTTCTCAACTTGCTGCATTCAAACTTTAGGTTTCTATCTAACGAGTTCCCTAAAATTCGATTCTATTAGGGGCTTCTTCATTTTAGGTTTCTATTTCGTTCTGTCTTTTTTCTTCTCCCAAAGTTACTACAAATATAATTTCTTTGAACTCTATGCCCAAAGACATCAATATTCTCAAACTGTTTCACGTTGTGAGCAAGTGAGTATTTCGTCCAAGAATTGGCTATTTGGGGACGAATTACTAGATTGAAAGAAAATCTTATAAATCAATATTGCCATTTCACAAATAGGACTAGATTGAGGCAAACAAAAAAAATATTCATCCTTTTCTAAAGATAATTTCAATAGCAGATGGATTTTAAAATTGTATTTAGTGCAAATGTGCTTGACTTTCTAGAAAATGTAAGTCCTTGAACTTTCATATCTTGCTCTTGCAGGAGTCTGATTGCTAATCTTTTCGTTCTTTTTGCAGGTTTGTCCTGGCTGCGATTCAAATCAAACAAAAATGCTTTATCACATTATAGCAGCTCACCGATCCATGTTGAGGATATCCTTTTTTTCCTGGCATAATTCAGCCAACTTTTGAATTATGATGTTTATACGATTTGGATCAGGACTCGTGTCAAAATTTGAAAAGATAAATTCCTGGGCCAGATTATTTCTATGTTTGTGTGTTTTGTCTCTTTGACTTTGCATTACATTAAGAGACATAATTTTCTGCAACCTCTTTCCATGAGCCCCAGGTTCATGAATGAATTATCTCAACAAATTCAACAATCATCCGAATTCATGATTCCAGACTTTCAACAAACAATCTTAATCAGGAAGGAAACCTCTTTTCAAACACTCCTAGACAGGAGTAAAACCCATCTGCAAAGTTTTGTCCCCATGGCAGATACGTTGAGGAACAACATCTCAGATGCCTTAGATAAATTTGTGGATGCATCTAACGCTGAAGATACACTGACACCTTCTGCTTGCGAAGAAGAAAAAAGTAAAGAGAAAGAAGAGAGGTACTTGCTTCATTGTCCTTGCCTTCTAATTGGTATATTTCATTGGTATTCATTTGTATTGTTTGTGATCCACATGAAAATGACATTAGGTTTTTTAGTACATTTCATGACATTCTCTCATTCAAAATGTCAATTAGTATGAACGAATATGCAGAATTTTCAATTTCTATTCTCTTGATAATTCTTGTTTGATTCAATTTGTCTTGTGCAATCTTTATTTTTTTAACTGATATCCAATAGGACTAACTAAGGCTTCTCTGACACAACTTTTGCAACTATGATTAACACCAACCATAAGATAATAGCACTTTAAGATAACAGATGTTGAAAAGTTGACATGGATATGGCAAAATGATAGTGAAATTTTGATTTCTGGGCTTGTGTTTGGTAAAATTGTGATGAAAGAACTATGAGAGTATTCATAAGCTATTAGAATCATCAGTTCATCAATACAGTAATCAATGTAGAATAGCTTTCTTTTCTCTCTCATATTATTTGTATAGAAAAATAGTATAATGTAATTGTAAATCCACAAGGGATTAGGTATGTACTAACACCCTCCATAATCATAAACTTATACCATCTCTCTTTTTAAATTATAGTAGTTATTATTTATGAGAACTCTGAAATTTCAAGAGACCAATTTTTCTGGGAGTACCATGTCAAAAAAAAAAATCAGAGTGATTATTTGAATATGAACTAAGTGCTCCTATCATTTTTTTTATAAGATGATACTCTTATCCATGTGAAAGCTCAAAAAGTGTTTCTCATATACTATATGGTTCAATTTTGTTTGATGATATGACAAAGTATGATTGCTATTATTTGTTTGGAACCCTACCTCTAATCCAAATTATTCTTTTTGGTATCAGTGATGCTTCATTAACTCCTGAGGAAAGGGAACAAAAGCAAAAACGAGCAGAGTTTGTGCAAGAATTGGTTATGTCCAGTATTTTCGACGATTAATAAAATTTAGATTGCAGAAACATGACAGTGAATAGATGACTAGGAACAAAATATGAAAATATAGATAAAAAAAAGAGAATTCTTTTAAAGAGAATTAAGATTTTGAATTTGTTCTTTTATACCAAAAATCTCTACTAAGGATCGGAGTAGAACGTTTGACCTTTAAGAGTGAGAACTTTTTTCTTTGGCAATTATATGTTCTGGAAGTTTGATTGGAGCAAATGGAGGTTACTCTCTTATACATCACTGAGAGTCTATATTTCTTCTGGATTTATTGAATGTCTTATAACGATTACTGGTGAAACTTAAAATAAAAAAATTAGGCACTATAAATTGAACATGTGTTATCCACGTTAACTTCATGTAGTTTCATATTGATTCAATTTGCTTAGGGTACAAGCTTTAATATTTGACTATATAAAAATTTATTTATGGTTGCTAATTTGATATTAAAAATAAATAAAATAAATAAGCATAAACACTAATAAAATCAGGCAAGTTAGGGGATTTGAGCAAGCTAAATAAATTAAAAGGATCATGCAAAATAGTATTTGCTTCATTCTACAAACCAAACATGTGGCTGCAATGATAAATGTGTAAATTAAAATATTCATTTCTAAGAGCACCATGCAAAATATTCATTCTACAAACTATACTTTTTTTTACATATTTTTTGCCATCATAAGCTTGGGCTCTTCAAAATATTATTTATATATTTCTCATTTATATTATATACTATTTAATGAATAAAAAAATTAAATATAGATAATTGACAGTAACACTTATATGAATCAATTGTATTAACCCGTGATAATAATAAAGAAGGATTCATATAGTTAATGTCATCTATGGGATAAGCATTAATTAATGTTGTTATTGTTATATATTATTTAGGATATTTTCAATGATTAAAGCTTTAATTGAGGGAGGCTTTTTGTAGTTTTTAATATGTTACATCAAATACATAAAAATTTATTACTCTAATCAAAAAGACTTCTCTAATAAATCTCAAACTTTATTATTAATTAATTTCTAGCCTCACTCGTATTATTAATTTCTAGAAAAAAAATAAATTTAAATTTTTGGTTTCATAATGATTCAAGTTTTTTAGTTTCATGAACTTCTCCAAAAATCTTACATTGAAGACACTACAAGAAAAATTTGCAATACCGATGGATTATTTCGTCGATAGAGCTATATACCGATGGAATTTGTCCAGTCGATTTTTTCTCGTCATAGACGAGTATTTCCGACGGAATATGACTTCCGTCGGTAATTTCTGATGGAATTCATATTCCGTGATAAATATTATCGACAGAAATGAGTATTTTCGTCGGTAATTGTCAACGAAAACGAGTATTTCCGTCCGTAATTTTCGACAGAAATGAATATTTTTGTTGACATTGTATCGAAAAAAGTTGTATATCGACATTCTACCGACGGAAATACTCATTTCCGTCGGTAATCACTAAAAAAAATTTTAAAAAAAATTATAATTTATAATTTTCCTGTATATAAATTTCATATCAATTTAAACCATCACAAATGATGGTTATATAAAAATAATACAAATATCCATTCACACACATATACATACAAACTAATTTTAAATCCATTCACACACATATATATACAAACTAACTTAAAATTCATTCACACACATACACATAAACTAACTTAAAATCCATTCACATACATACATATACAAACTAACTTCAAATTCATTCACATACACATGCAAACTAAACTTTAAATTCATTCACATACACATATAAACTAAATTTTGCACTAAAAAACAAACATTAAAATTCCCAATCATAATCCTTTCCCATTCATTTAAAAACAAATTAAACAATCTCCAAATACAAAGAAATTCATAGATAAATTTTCAAATACAATCCTGCAAAATTATGAAAGAAAAATGAACATGATGTATAACAAAATATGTAATACAATAATATTTTGAATCATAAACAGAATATAATATCAGGTGATGATAATGAAAAAAATGAACACTAGGATTTTTTTTTTACCAGGATCATATTATGGATATCAGATGATGATGATAAATATATCCAAATACAATCACATCAGTAGAGACTCCTGAAAAAATATAATAAAATATTTATACTTGAACATGTTGTAATATCAAAATAGAATAAAAGTATTTTACATATGATAAATAAAAAAAACTACAACAAAGTTGAACAACTCCAAAAATAACCTAATCAACATGATCTTGTGGGTCTTGAGTCTCCTGGGACTCAAAATCATAATGTGTCGGGGTAAAATGTGTAATTATTGCTTGAAAATGGGCTATGGCAGCATCATGATTCGCCTGCTGAGCGGCCATCCTCGCCTTCCGCTCGGCCATCCTCTGCTCCTGAGTGGTCATCCTCTGATCTTGAGCGGTTACTCTCTCATCCATTGTGGCCAATTGAGTGTGCAGTTTTTGATCTTCACGTCTTAATGATTGCACCTTACTAGAAGAAGAGGAAGAACTATCACGACCCCTAGGAGTCTTCAAACGATCAAATACCACTTTGGCCTGGGAGCCAAGGCCGTAGAGGGTGGAGTTTTTTGTCCTTTTACCGATCACATCATAATATATCTCATTTAGTGTGTCGGTGGATAGAGGTTGTGACTCCCCCCCTCTGCTGGTGGTTGAGATACCTGAGTTACTCTATTTGTGATTTCATCCTGTATTAAATAAAATAATATTATTAGTATCACAATTTGAACACAATTGCTAAAGTTAATTATTGTAACGATTAAATATATTAAAATTAATAATCTTACATGTATGGCCCGGGATCGAGAATCGACAAATGTCTCATCCTTTTTCTTATACGTCTTCAAAAAGACCTCCAAACAAGTGGATTGTCGGTCTAGAGAACACTCCTCCATACACAAGCAAGTTGGTCCAATAATTTTATAAGTTTTGTAATAAATTAAAAACTTACTAGGATATAACTTTAAATTAAACTTACCAAATCATAGTATGCTCTACTATAGATCTCGATCCTAACGTATGTCGAGCGGATCCGATACTCGGGTCATCTGCTCTGTATTTCTATTGGCTCGAGCTTTTTCAAAATTTGTTCGCCATTTTTCTTGACCCCAGGTGACCGTCCATGCACTCCATATCTTGTCAAATACATAACCTGGCTTCATTCCCTTCTTTCTCATATAGTATAAAAGGTCTTTGTAGAGTTTTGCACAATATAGATTCTATGTGACTGTAAATTGTGCCTCCTGGTCTTCATCCTAAGTATATTTTTTTGTAATTATAAGTTGACAAATTAGTATATTAAAAGATAAATATTATACTATTAATATCAAACATATTCAATTTACTTACTACAAATTCGTTATAGTAAAAATTCTTCATATCTTGGTCTACATGCCTCCATGTAGTACCAGAAGCGCTCACTTGCTCTTTAAATTTGTTGTTGATGTACGTCGTTATCCTATGGCCATCCGGAGTAAACTTGCATGAAAAAATGTTAAGAAATGGGAAAGATATTATAAAATAGTTTTTATAGAACCTAAATAATAATAACAAAAAAACTTACGTGTCTCCTACAACCCTCAGCACCATGTGGCCACGAAGTGCTACAGTTTGCTCAGCCATGACAATATATGCAAATATAATATTACAACACATAATAATAAAAATTATTGATATTATAATTATTTGCACAAAATAAGATGAAAACATAACTTATTTTATGAACAATACTACTAATATTTAATCGTCACTAACATCTGACTAATCAACATTAACAGGTTCTAAGTCATCATCGCTAGAATCTGTTAGTTCAACAAGATCATCACTGCTGGACATCTCTCCATCATCTATCTCCTCATAAGTGACATTAACATCTACAA
>JBBUKS010000002.1:9809736-9821183 GCA_038050645.1 Hedychium gardnerianum | reverse complement strand
AAGTGAAATTATCTGTTTGCATCATTGATTAATATCTACAATAACACACATAAAGGCATCATCTTCGTTCATTTGTTTGAAGTAGCAAATTTTACAACAAGAAGAGATAGTTACAATAATAATCATTAAGATTTATTCCATCGGGTAGGGTCGGCTATATAAATCATTCTATGTTATTGGATTCTATTCTTTACTATATCATTATTTATATTTAAATAATTTTTATCTTATTTTATTATCGCTAATAAGTCTTTTTTTATTCTCATTTTAATATATATATTTGTCATAGTTTCACATCATCTAACTTGAGTCATAACTCAACATTTAGCTTCATATAACATAGTAAGTCTAACTATTATTTTGTAAAAAATTTCTTTAAATTTTAGAGATATTTTACGATTACAAAGAACACTCGACGTTTTTCTTCATTTCAATCATTTTGCTTGTATTTTATGTAAGATATCTTTCAATCCTTTTATTTGTTTGCAAAAATAATCTTAAATACTTAAAACTCTTAGTTACAAATAATTCTCATCATTTCTTAACTATCTTAATAATTATCTCATTATATTTAATATTATTAAATTTAAATTTCATATATTACAAATAAAATGAGATAATTAACACTAGAAATTCAGCATAATCATATAACCCAAAATCTTCAAAGTTCAAAGAATCTTGAAAAAGTCACTTCTTTAAGAACTTGATCATAGGAGGAAACTCTTGTATATATGCTCATAGAGACGAGGGTTGTCCTGGATTCTAGTCTAGCTAAAAAAAAACTAATTTATTATTTATGTAAATTTTTATTTAGTCCACTAAAATTTATTCCTCAGCCCACTTCATTAAACTCAAGTCTCTCTCAACTCTAATTTTTAGATCTTTCCTTATATGCCGACGTTAGATTGCATCCGACGTTAGATTGCTAGGAATGTTCTGATGAGCAGTATGTTTTAATTAAGGATATAACAAATTGATCATTTTCCTCTTGCCAAACAAAAAAGAGTTTGTAAAAGCAATTATCTGCTAAAAAAAAAGTAATAGATCATACTCTCAAATCCAGCAATCATGTCGCCAAACATTAAATACGAAGAAGATGGAAGGATATTGTAGGCTGAGTGCGACGGGGACGAAGACATCCCTCAATCCAAGGGATCAGTGCAAGATCTTGACTCGGCGTGTTCACAACAGTCATGAGATCTGCCGCTCAAGTAGAGCCAGATCCAAATCTCCCCGCCATGGGATATCCAGGCTGAGTTAGGATTGTTTGAGGAAGACGAAGGACAAGAGCAAAATGGAGACAAGAAAACTTCAAAAGGAAGAACGTGCACGAATAACATGTTTTATCGTTACAAATTAAAATTTAATATTATAGGTATCTCATTTTCAAATTGCCTTTTTTAAAAAAAAAAAATCAAGTTCTTCTTTATTTTACATTTTTAATATTTATTTTATTTTTTTTCAAAAAATAATAATATAAATGCTATTTAAAACGATTTCTTTTATTATATAAAATTTGATGGTTCAACTTGATTCACAAGTCAAGTTGGGCTTGCGTCAACGATGAGTCATCTTGGCTAGATACAAACCTATAGGTAGTAATGAACTTGACTTGCTTAAGAATCGATCAAACTAAACACAATTACGATTTTATTCAAATATGGATAAATTATGAGTACTAACATCTCTAATAGCACCATATGCAACTCAAATTTCTTTCATCAATATCATTCTTTTTTTTCTTTTCTAATTCACCTATCAAATAAATTTAATGCATAATTTATGAACACTCAGAAACCACCTCTATAATATTCATCTCTAAACACAATTACGATTTTCAATGAATTTTTGTCCCCACGGGATGAACTGTTGGCTAGTGCATGAGGTGTTGCCACAATGAAATCTAGGGGTCAAATCCTGGCTAGTAGCCAGGTTCCTGCCTCCCTTATGCACTAGTCACTGTTCAGGCTGGTTAGACTAGTCCTCGTGATTTACCTCCTCCGTGTTGGTCCTGGGACGGACTGACGAGGGCGCTGGGACCAGCATTTCGCCTTTATTGCAACAATCTCTAGCCAGGCACTTTTTAATTTGAATTCCTGATTTATTTTCCTCCCAAAAACATGAGGGGTCATGAGGGCTCTAACATGGTGATTTCATATTCTATAATATTCATCTCTATTTATTTTTATTTAATTTCATTAGGAGAATTATATATACTTAGTTTCATTAGAAAAAAAAAATTACTAAAAGGACTGCTACAAGATGTGTGGTGATTATTATCTCTTAAATCACTTAAAATGATTTCTATTTTACATTAAAAATGTAGAAAATGAGCTTAGGTCCGTTCAAACCTTGTCCCGATCTTTCCATTATATATATATATCCAATCAAAAAAGTCTTGGCAAAGCATTAATTAGCATTAATTGCATTAGTGGTTAAAGAGAAAATGATGATCCTTCCATGTTTGATTAAAGTTTGTCAGACTTAAATTTCTTCCACTAAATTATATTGTCCACTATATTGAGCAAAAAAGGGAAAACATAACTAATATTCAAATTAATTGTTCAAAAATCATTCTATATGACTTTAAACCCCTTTGATTTTTTAGAACCCTTCGAAACCCTCCCTTTTTAACACGAATAACACAAAGTGACTACAACCAAGTATCTCCTTTATGGTTTAATCTTTGGGGCCTCTGGGTCAAAAATAAATAAATAAATCAGATGAGCCAATTTAAAGGTTAACAAAACAACTCTAACAAAAAAAAAATATAAAATCATTATAATATAAGATCATACCAATTCTACCGATCTATATGATCGGATCATACTAATTCTACCGATCTATATGATCCCATTAATTATGCTTTGATTCCACCGCAAAAGACAATTTCATTCGATTTGGTATTTTTGGATCACGATTCTGTAAATTATAATTCCAATCTTCTTAATACGATCTTATGATCCCGATCCCAATTCTGCAAACTATAGTTCCAATCGTTTTCTTATCCCTTCTTTTCATTTTCTCATGGTCTTGTGCTGTGGGCCTGTGACCTTTAGTCAAGGGTGCCTCAATCCTCCACAAGCTACACCCAAAAACAGCTGTGGCTTAACTTAGCAGGAATCACATGGGGACAATCTTTAGGTACCACTGCCTTTTCTCAACCTTAAATAGGACAACGACTCATAGAAGAGGACCAACTGGTGCAGGAGTGTGAAAAAGCACTATTAAGTGGCCCATTTTCATATTTGACATAATACCATATTTGACACTTTACTTCCATGGTGAGCATATATACATTGCAAAAGAAACTTAAAAGATATGCAAATGTCTCAAAGCCAGTCAAGTCTGTCATCATTGCTTACAACTTTGGCCAAAACTCCTCTCAATTGGGCCACTAACAATTTGTTACTTTGTATGTATCACTGAAAAGGATTGGTTCTAATGATCCAATCCATTTTCTTTGACTTAGTCTCACATGATTATCAGAAGCTACTAGGTGAAAGCTGTGAGGAAGATAGAAATTTCAGCAAGTAGTTGATTATTAAAACCTAACAGGGGGTCACTTTCAGCTGCAAATAGACAATGAAGATTGTCAATGGCACAGCTCTAAAATATGTGTGAATGGTTCTGGAAGACCACTAACTGGCCCCAAAGTTTTTCAAAGTAGTCTGCTAACTCAACTTATTGTTACTTAACTCAGGTACAGGAAGGAATCTAATCAGGTTGACTATAAGCCTCATTTCAACCTAATCTCAAGTTTGGAAGGGAATCCTGTTTTGCACTTGAAACAATAAAAGATTTCTAAAGGATGTGAGTGGTTGGCACAAGTGGGTGGTGGCACACTGCTTTTGTTTTTTTATTGACATCGAACATGAACTCTGATGGCATATCCAGTGATTTTGAAGTGTTTTTTTTTACTTCATGATCACTGCAAGTTATTCTCCATTTTGAGAAGTTTGCACAAAGAACAAGAGGTCAGCTGGTTGAACTGGAACAAAATTTCATGCAGACTTTTGGAGAAAAATCTCAATCCACAAGTAGTAGACAATCAAGGATTGGGATGAACAAAAAAAAAGGATTTTTTTGCGAGAAAAAAGTTAGTGAAATCTTGCAGATACCATGCATCTCATGTTTGATTGATTGGATTGTAGATTTGCGTGATGGAGAGATGGCAGGAAGGAAGGCATAGAAAGAAATTGTACAATTCAATCATTGATTCATCCTCATACCATGAAGTGAGGATGAAGAGGAGGAGGCGGCGGCGGAAACGGAGCACAAGAAACGGAGGACGGCAGCTTCTCTCAGGAAGAAGAGGCGGCGGCGGAAACGGAGGACGGCGTCGGCGATGTGACTGGGAACAGCGGCAGCAACCTCGGTGGCTCCGCGTCCCTCGGCGTGGTCCTCGGCGAAGGGTGCAGGTAGAATCCCTTCTCGGCGATGGCCCGATCCTCGGCCGAGATTGCCGCCATCGGCGGCAGCATCGGTCTCGGATTCGGCTGAGACGACCGATCGAACGGATCCGGGATCAAAGGCGTGACGGGGCTGAGGGTCAACGCCGGCAGGTTGAGCACGCTGGGGGAGAGAATCTCCGGCTGCCTCCGCGGCGAGAACGCGGCGCCGAGGGGAGAGCTAGGGTTAGGGCCGCCGAAGGCGGGGATCATCGGGCTGATCATTTTCAGATTCTTGAGGCTGGCCCTTCGCTCATAGAGCTTGAACGCCGGCTTCTTGGGCCCCGTCGCCTTGGCGGCCAGTGGGATCCCGCTCTTGGCGGGCGGCGGAGCCGGCGCCGAGTGGTGGTGCTTGGCGGCGGTCTCGGAGGAGCCCGTGAGCATCTGGACGACCTGCTTGAAGGATCCGGCGTCGGCCTGGATAAAGGTGGTCGGGAAAACGCTAGCATCCACCGATTTCGACACCGATTTGGGAGTGATCGGTGCCGTAACCGCCGCCACTCCATTGCTGCTGCTGCTACTGCTGCTGCTGGAGGAGTTCGGGGACTGGACCTTCTCCTTCTCCATCGATGCGTCAAAATCCAATTTTTAGGGTTACAGAAGCGGAGGAGGTCGGAGGAAAGGAGCGAGCTTGGGGGTCTCCCTCTGCCTCTGAGCTCTTCAGATTCTGTGTGAGGAGGAAGAGAGCATGAGAGGGTGATGGGGTCGCTTTATTCCACAAGGAGTCAAAATTGGCCCATCCACTCCACGGAAAGGAACAACCACACTTGACTCATGGCTTCAAGTTTTTTTTTTTTTTTTTTTTTTTTTCCCTTTGTTTTCTTTAATTCGGTCGATTCGATCCTCTCAATCTAATCGAAAAAACTGTAAATCAATGGCTAAACCATAGAATAGACACTCGGTCGATTCAATCATATCGCTAACCCTACTAACAAAGAGTGTATCCCCACCCTCCTCCGAGTTAGCTAGTGAGCCATTGCCCCGTCAATACATGGCATACAAGACGTGCTTATGAGTCACGGATGCTCCCTTTCGATCGAGACTTCATGATTCAAATATTTGGATTCACTTAGGGTTTGGATCATCCTTGGTCCCACTTGCCACTTGCCCTTGGATTATGATGAAGTGGTAAACATATTTTGGGCTCCTTATGCATCTAAGGTTTTAAATTCAAGGAGTATAAAAAATTTATCTCTCGTGTTTAGGAACGGAATTAGAAATTTTATATAGGGATAAAAACAATGGAGGTAGAGATTAAGGCATCTTGACTTGATTTTTTTTTTGTTTATGAATAGAATTCAGTGTATTAAATACGACAAATAATTAAATTGACTTAATCAATAGATACTTGGTCAATTTTAATAAATTGTGCCATTTGAATTTTTTTAAATAAAAATAGACATAAATTTATTGATGAACAGATGGAAAGATCTTGAATTTTTTTATAAATGAATGAGAATTATTGTATTTTATTATTTTATGTTCCATATCTTTTCTTTTAAGATACTCCTCACATTAACTTTGTTAGGTAACAAAAGAGTTTTTTAGTTAAAAAATATATTTAAAAACATAATTGATAAAAAAAAAATTGTTTCTAAAAATTTACTTAGCCTTAATTATGATGATTAAGACAAGCATAGAAATGATCATCACAAGTCATTTTGCAAAGGGATTAATAAGATAAATAACATAATTAATGAGGTGGGGGTCCATAATATGGCCGACATGTTGACTCTTGTACATGGTGTAGTAAAATGAAGTGTCCCTTTCTTTTCTTTACCTTTTTTTTCCTTTTTCTTTTTCTTTCCAAAATTTAAATAAAAAATAATATCAATGGAATATTAATTATCCAAATCAGGCCTCTAATATTGACATTTTGTCTGATTTAGACTCCACTTATTTTCTAGATTAACACAATTATTCAGCAATTGCGTGTAGTTAATAGCTTGAGTCTTTGCCAAAAGAAAAAGAAAAAGAAGGCAAATGCTAATTTAATTTTTTAAATATTAGAGAATATAATAATAATTACTTTACTCCACCAAACTCTTTTGTGAAAAATAAGAGATAATTTATTTATTTATTTTTTAAAAAAACAGTGTATTAATTATTTCACCAAACCCTCTTTGTAAAATAAAATTGACTACTTTTGTTATTTTGAAATTAATGATTTTACCTAAAAAGTTAAATGCCGACTTGCTATTTCTAGGGAAAAAATATGGTGTTTTCTACTAAGAAAGAAAATAATTGGATAAATATTTACGAAGAAAAATTATAAAATATTTTCCACGCACTTTTTTCTTTCAAAAAAGATAAAAATAAATAAATTTTAATTATTGAAATAAAAAAATCCAAAAAATAAATTATTTTTTTAAAAATATTATTTCCTATGTTTCTGCTTCTCTCATTCTCCCTTATTTTCACTAAAGAAAAGAAAATGAAATTTGTGACACTTACCTAGTCTTGGCCATCTACTTGACCTAACGACTCCTTTCTCTCAACATTAAAACCCTAAACTATTTAATATTTCAACTATTATCATTTTAAAATATTCCTAAGTTTTTAAGAAAATGTTCATGTTGCCCCAACCCCAATGTTTAGTGAACTAAAATTTTATCTAAAATTGTTAGGATAATTGAAATTACATAATTAACCATCATAGATAGTCATTAAATATATTTTTAGCCCTTCTAAGACCGAATCAGGAATTTTATATGGGGGCAGAAAAGTGTATATTTACATTGAGGGAACAATCATATTACCTCGAGCTACGATATAGCAATAAAATATTTTCATAATTAATCAATTATTCATGAGTCAATTCTTAATTACGGTGCACTGTCAAATTAATTTCCTCTAACCCTAGAATATTGGCCGTGAAGCAACGAGTTGTTCGCACTTTCAAATTTATTCTAATGCCGGTAGAAATTTTTTTATAAGATCGAACTGATCATCTCTAAAATTAATCGATTTGAAAAATTAAATACCTAAATTATCAATATATATATATATCATACTTACCTTATCGTGTGCACCCCACATCATGTATACAAAAAAAAAATATTTTTTTAAATAAAGAATTAAGAATTTAGGACTTAATCTTTAGTATTTAGAATTTACGTTATAATATTCAAGTTAAAAAATTATAATTCTTTTTTTACATATGGTACATACGAAAATATACACCGAGGGGAGAACAGAATAATATTTATATATATATATATTTGCCTTAACTAATCAGCATCATGGTAAATCATATTTATGAAGAAGACTTTAAGTCTTGTATCCAAACAAAGTGTCATTAATTGTGTTCCATTATATGGATCTTATTTATTAATTTAATAAATTGTATAGGAATAGAAGACAAAATTATATTTTTAAAAAATATATAAAAAAATTCAGTGTACCTTTTTTCCATTGATATCAAAGGACGAGACAAGCATATTTGGTAATCATCAATTAGTGAGCTACCAACCCAACCAAGTCTGAGCAGCTATTACTTAATCTTTTGGCTTCTTAACAAGTTTACAAAATGTAAAAGTTAAAAAAATATAATATTTAAATGTGGCACATGTTTCGATCTAAGCATTGCCTAATCTTCACTAACTACTTTAATCTATTCTAATTTAACAATTAAATTAACATGTATTTTTAAGATTGCAATAATCATTATTGAATTTATATTAATTATTTAAATTATATTTATCTTAAACTATTTAGAAATTTACTATATAGAAATTTTATGTCTTTGGTTGGCTCCATTTACGAGTGTGGTGCTCTTGTGCTTGTTTACTCTCGAGGATGGATAGAAAGACGAAAAGAATCAACTGTGGAAAGAGGCGAGACGAAGGAATTTGCGCGGCAACTTGGCCGCAAACTTGTTGATTCTATCTAAGAACGTCAACAAGTAATTCATTGATAATTTGACACGAACGCTAATTTCATCATCGATCAATGGGCAACAAAAGGAGCTTGGGTGAGGTTTTGTACGTCCACTTGAGAAGGGTTAGGAGGGAACAGTTAGAATAATGGTCAGGAGGTTCCTCGACGTAGTCATTCTGACGCTCAAGTCAATTGAGGTGAAATGGAGAAGATGAACAGTAGAGTCGGGTTTGTAAATATATATGTGTGCGTACTTGTGTCTGCGGGGGCAAACGACCTTTTATAGAGTTGTGGACTCCTCCACATTCTCCACGTGTCCTGATATTTTTATCCATATTACCCCATTTACTCCTATTTACTAAGAGTAAAATAACTATGTATTTCGCATTCTTTGCGGAGTAACGTTCATGTTCTCTGCGCCCATTTCAGAGCAATAACTATCAATTTTTAAGAGATGTGGAAAGTATTATAATTGCGATACTCAGGTAACCGGGGGTTGTTGGTAAGTTAGCTGGGAGTCTCAAGAGTCGGGGGACCTAGGAGACTGGAGATGTTGGTTGCCGAGGGCGGTAGTGAGCCGGGAGTCTCAGGAGTCGGGGGATCCGGGAGACAGAAGACGTTAGTAGCTGAAGCTGTAGTTAGCCAGGAGTCTCAAGAGTCGGGGGACCCAGGAGACGGGAGATGTTGGTAGTCGAGGGCTCTAGTGAGTCGGGAGTCTCAGGAGTCGGGGGACCCAGGAGACAGGAGGCGTTGGTAGCCGGGGGCTGTAGATAGTCGGGAGTCTCAAAAGTTAGGGAATCCGGGAGATAGAAGGCGTTGGTAGCCGGGGGCTATAGTTAGCCAGGAGTCTCAAGAGTAGGGGATCCGAGAGACCGGAGACATTAGTAGCCGGGAGTTGTAGTTAGTCGGGAGTCTCAGGAGTCGGGGGACTTGGGAGACAAGAGGCATTGGCAGTCGGGGACTGTAGCTAGCCGGGAGTCTCAGGAGTCAGAGGATTCTGGGAGACAGGAGGCGTTAGTGGTCTCCTTTGACTGTCACTTCTGTCTTTATATTGAATTTCCCACCACGTGACACCTTCTCGTACCACATGCTTCCCCTTCAAGTTTAGTCGAATGAGGCACCAGTTCGACTGATTGAACTATTTGTGTGGTACATTCATGTCCATGTGACAATTTTTTAGACTTTGACCCGAGATTGTGCTTTAAATGCGGGATTTTACATCATTAATCATGGCTACGCTTTTTAAATATCTGTCACGCTCAATCTTCCTCGGTTACAAGTGAATCTTTAGATAGGTTAAAGACCACTTATGATATTCTGACTGATCATCTTTTGATGCTGCCGAATGGCAACGACCGTCCAGACCACCCTCCGTCAGGGTTTGTGACGTTCTTCAGGGGCTAGCTGGTGAACGGGTTGCGATTCCCCATTGCTCTCTTCTTTGAGGAAGTATCCCAATACTTTCGCATTCCTTTGTCCCAACTGGGTCTGAATTCCTTCCGGATTTTAATCGGCATTTTTATGTTTTTTCGTCTATACCACATTCCTCTTTCTCCCCGAACCTTCCATTACTTCTTTTACCCGAAGAAGATGGATGACGGAGTTTTCTTCTTCTCTGCTAGAACAGGATTAATCTCCTGAAACATCTTCCTTCCTCACATAAGGGGTGAAAACCTCAATTCTTTTTTGTAAAGCCTCCCACTCCGGTATTGTGACCAACTCGCTGGCAGTCCCAGATGCCCGACCCACCTACTTTGAAGAACCACCACTTGGAGTAGGGTTTTTACCAGGCCTCCGAAAAAAATAAAGGATTTGAGTTTTGAAAGCAGTCCGCTGCTTGAGGAGGGGTTGCTACATCTATTCGGGCTGAGTCTCATCCCGTCTTCTCTTGGTTCTACATTCGATAAGACTGTATACCTTTCATATTTTTGATATCTAACTGAAGGTTTTCCTTTTGTACAACTGACACCATGTTGCAAACGGCTATAAACAAAGTGAGACTTTCATTAGCAGAAGATTTGGAAGTATGCTTGGTCGAGATTGTCGACCTGACTGAAGATGTCATGCATCTTCAAGAGGGGACCTCACATGCCCTTTTCGTGACCCTGAGAGGGCTGGCCCCTACCCTCGCTGCAGTACCCCTGGCTGTGGAGCCATTGATCGTACCCTCTGACCATGCCACAGTCGAGAGTGGTTGAGCTCTGAAAAGGATGCGACAATACGATAAGTACTTGACCCTTGGACAAAGGGAAGGTTGATATCGTAGCCGGGATTTCGACCTCGAATATGTTCAAGTTGGGGGAGTTTAGACCTTTCAAAAGACAGGGCGATATGATATCTGTTCGACCCTTTTTGTAAAGAGGGAGATTGATATCATAGCCGGGAGATCTTGACCTCGATCATGCCACGGTCAAGGGAGATTGAGCCCTGAAAAGGACGTGACGATACGATATGTGCTCGATCCTTGGGTAAAAGGGAGGTTGATATCATAGTCAGGATCTCGACCCCGACTATGTTCAAGTTGGGAGAGTTTGGGCCCTTTAAAGGGCGGGGCGATACGATATCTACTCGTCCCTTTTTGTAAAGGGGGAGGTTGATATCGTAGCCGAGAGATCTTAACCCCGACCATGTCACGATATGGGGAGGTTGACCTCTGAAAAGGACGCAACGATACGATATGTGCTCAACCCTTGGGCAAAGGAGAGGTTAATATCGCAGTCGGAATTTCGATCCCGATATGTCCAAGTTGGGAGAGTTTGGGCCCTTCAAAGGATGGGGTGATACGATATCCGCTCGACCCTTTTTATAAAGGGGAAGGTTGTTATCGTAGCCAGGAGATCTCAACTCCAACCATGCCACGATTGAGGGAGGTTGAGTCCTAAAAAGGCCACGGTGATATGATATGTGCTCAACCCTTGGACAAAGGGGAGATTGATATCACAACTGTGATCTCGACCCCGACTATGTCCAAGTTGGGGGAGTTTGAGCCCTTCAAAGGACGAGACGATATGATATCTGCTCAACCTTTTTTGTAAAGGGGAAAATTGATATCGTAGGCGGGAGATCTCGACCTTGACCATACCATGGTCGAGGGAGGTTGAGCCCTGAAAAGGATGC
>JBBUKS010000002.1:9771050-9797295 GCA_038050645.1 Hedychium gardnerianum | reverse complement strand
TCATGACTCCAATTCAAGATAATATTACCAATATAATCCAACTACAAAATTCATAACTTAGGTATTCCACATTTTAAATGTACCTCCGATGCTTCAAGGATACAACAATCACTAAATAATAATCACATATCTACACAACTCCCCTTCATCTCCATGATCAAACCATAACACTAAGAACATAAACACATCCTACAGTACAATAATCAATTATATTCCTCTTTCACTAGATTTTATATAACTTTTGAATTAAAGGATATTTGCAATACAATCGTCCACCAATTGAGAATTCAAAGTATCGTATAATGTTCGATCGACTAGCATACTTGCCCCAAAGATGATGTGCACATTTTTATTGGATTATCGATCAATTACTATAATAACACTTCTAAATTACAACTAGATTGATAGGCTTTCCTAGCAAAGAAACATAAAATGATGCAACTGATCATTTTAGCAAAGAGGGTTGTGTTGAGGATGAAGGCGAGAGCAACAAGAAGAAGATAGGAGGAGGTCAAGGATCAAACATGATGGGTTACCTTCCTTCCAACCAAGAAGCCACAGAAAACTCTAAAGCATTAAAATTTTCTCTCATCGCATATAAGTGTTGGAAATATGAATAGAAAAGAGGTAGAAAGGAATAAAGAGATTTCATTGTGAATGAGACATTAATTCCATATTGAAAGTTTTGAGACATTTTGATTGTTTTATATTGTGCCACAAGCATAGATGTTGTGAACAAATGTATGGGGAGAGACTTTCTCTCACGCATGAGCCTTCAGGAGGTGTCAATTTAAGGCCCGGATTACATTGAACCAAATTGACTTATGTACGATCACAATCTGCGCATGTCGGATGCAGGATCGATTGGGGCAAAATTTGTCTAAGCGAATAAACTAACATTTTGTCACTTGTATTATTCTTTTGCATCTTGCTAAAGTGTAATGGATGCATTAATATGTGATTAATACATAATCCGTAATCACTGATTAAAACGGTCGTCAATTGATGATTGAGTGGCTGAAGGCAATAAAGGGTCATTACTCAACTACTGAACACAACGTAGGTATGGAGCTCCTGTATAGGAAGTTCATGACTTGAGTAAGAATGAGAAGCAATAGCAAGAAAATTGTTCCATCTTCGTCCCAAAATTTCTCTCTATCGTGCATTTCACTTTACATAATAGCAGTCAGGTATATACTCAGTTTACCACGAACAATTAGTACTCGGTTATTGATGTGGTTTTCTCGTTGTATCCTGTGAAACAGATATCCATCATAACTTTGAAACACTGTCGGATGGGAACGAATATATTTTAAGAAAACTACATTGAACACAAGCCTCAATGTTTCCTTTCCTGACTCAAACTTGGTACTTGGACGACTCTGCTACTTGGTCAACTCGGTAGTCGGGCGACTCTACTACTTGGCTAACTCGATAATCGAGCGACTCTGTTGCTCGACTGAGTTGGTAGTCGGGCAACACAATGGCTCGACAACTTACTGGGGCACTCGACGTCCCGACTCAGCAACCTGTATGAGCACTCATCGTCCCGACTCGTCAACCCGCTCGGGTACTCGATGACTCTCTATGTACTCAGCCGGCTTGGAACTTGGCCATTCAGACAAGTCACGACTCGACAGTCGGGTGACATCCCGACTCGGACTCGGCACTCCGCTTCCCACTTGGGCATGAGGAGTACTCGGGATCACTCGACTCAATGGCAGCGATGTCCTCACTGGCAGTTTGAGATCATCAGCTCATGTCATCTAGTAGATAAGATTGATTTTGATTTTGTAACTTCACATATTCTCTATATCTCTGGTTAGATTGTCCAATAGTAAGTAATTATGAAAAAAAAAAGATTATTGGATAGCATTGATTTTTTTGTGTCATGGATGTTCATTCAAATGGTTAGTGCCAAACTAGACTATCTATGTACTTCCTTGATAAAAATGTGGATGTTATTTGTCGATGAAGGTTGAGCTCCGGGTACCTTGGGGATGTTAGACTTTATCGTAACGCATAGCTTGGTTTGTAGAGGAACCATTTGTGTCCTTTAGTAGTGCCAATTCGATGGTTTAATTTGGGACTACATCAATCGTTGCTCTATCTCACACATGGCAATGGTCCCTCAATCGAATATGTTTATAATAACTTACCTCCATGCTGTGTTTCCTCAATCATAGTAAACTCATGTTCTACACATCCACACATGGCAATGGTCCCTCGATTGAAGTTGATCTTTTTGTTGTGCTCAATAAAAGACACATCGTCGTCGTCACCAAACTA
Source organism: Hedychium gardnerianum (assembly GCA_038050645.1). Lineage (NCBI taxonomy): Eukaryota > Viridiplantae > Streptophyta > Magnoliopsida > Zingiberales > Zingiberaceae > Hedychium > Hedychium gardnerianum. Next base: position 9,795,006 of record JBBUKS010000002.1, on the reverse strand, counting down.
GCTACCTCCATGTGCTGATCAACCTTATGACAAGTTGGGGTGATCACCCACAATGCTCTTGTGGCAGATTCAGGAATTAAAGGCAGGCTGAGATTTAGGTGTAAAAGAGATAAATTTTAATGAGCTAAGTAAAAAATTTAATAAGTAATTATATATTTTTTTAATTGTAGCATGATCTAAACGAAAAGCAAACATGACCCACTATCTTGGCATATGACCTCTACCTTTGGCGGGATTGTGGGTTGCGTGCTAAATAGAGATGATTTCGGCAGGCAATTTAGTATCATAAGTTTTTTAAATTTTTTAAATATAATGTGTGTTGAATGAAATTTGAATTTTCATTGTCTAAAAAATTCATCCTACCTCTTACCATCGCATCATAGTCTCGTGGGCAAATGATAGCCTATTTGTTTATTTATTTATATAATTTTAGAAATGATCGGCTCGGATTGATAGAAATTTTTCATTAGCCATCAAAGTGAATTAGGAATCTCTCGCGGAGGCCCATACAAACAGTTAGCATTCTTAAAATTATCGTCCCACTGAAAGAAAATTTCTATAATGCACCGTAATTAGAATTTGATCCTTAAAATATCTAACTGTTGTATTATTATTTCGAGCCTGATGATGGCCTCTTTAAAAAAATATTAAATTAAATAACATCAAATTTAAACTGATCGATCATCTCACAAAAGTAAAAGAGTTGATCTTCATTAAGTAATATTAATTTGTCCAACAACTCCGCGTCTTTGCCAATTCCGTATAAAATTTCATTGGACAAAGTGTCGATCAAAAGTTGTTACATTTTCCTCACTCAAATGTTTGTGTTTGTTGCTTGTTCTACTTCTTTTTCTCAATCACTTTCCCCTCTTTGTGTTTTGTACTTGAAGTCCCGTTTTGATGATAATCAAACATTAGAAGTCCCGTCGTATGTTAGAGGTAGGAGATGAAAGTAGTTCGTCATTCTTCGTTGGATGCTAGTTCACTGTCTCCAATATCTTGCCCTAAAAAATGGTTAGAACTAGCAAACCTGTTGAATCATGGTGGGGTAGACCGGTCCGACGAGGAGGGGTAGATCAGCCCTCCATTTTGGTAGGTTGAAAAATCTTCAATCTATTCTAATCTCAAATGGATTGCGAGTTAGACGGATCAATCTTCGAGCCTATCAAAAACTAAAAAAATAAAAAAAATTAAATTTGAGTTGTGAATTAAATGGGTCAACTCATAAGTTCATTAAATTTTTTATTTTAATTTTGAGTTTTAGATTTTTTTTTTTTCTTTTTAACTCACGGGTTAACTTGAGCCCTCCATGAATCAATTCGCCTGGACCTATAATTCTATGGGTTGACTCATTTAAATTTATTTTTAAATAAATTAATAAAATTTAAATTCGATCTATTTAAAGTTAACTTGACAAATCAACCTAAATTGACAACTCTATATAAATGATGATTAAAGAGGTCGTTGAGCAAGATGAAATTTGTTTTTTGTTTTGCCCCAGGTAATGGTGTGATGGTTAGTCCCTCCAATAGATAATCAAGGGGTCTAAGGTTTGAATTTCAGTTACGGCGTATTGTAGGGAATTTTCCCTCCAATGAAAAGCGGGTCTTAGAATACTGATCATTTGGATGAGCCTCCATTAGCGCTTCCCGATTTACCCTGGTGGTCGATGAAAATTTTCCGTGGGACCGGACCGGTTATCCCAAATCCGACATTCGATCTGATTATTTTTTAATTTTTATTTTTTTTTGAATAAAGAGGTCGTGGACCATTTCTAGCCCACAGTGAATTATATTGAGCAAGATGAAATTTTCTCATTATTTTTACATAATCAGATTATTAAAATAATACTTTAACAAAGAAAAAAGTCCATGTGTCACCTACCCTTTGTTTACTCCGAATGATGAATAGAGAAATAAAGGAATTTAGTCTTTGTTTACTCCGACGAATGGATTGTGAAAGGAAAAGAATTAAAGATGATAAAAAAATCCTTAAGCGGAAGGACCAGAAAAGAAAAAGAATTCCTACAATAAAGAAGAGGGAAAGGAAGAAAATTATGGTCGCATACAAAATTAATTGTGCCTATAAGCGAAGTCGCTCGCGGTTGCATGGGGTTATCATGTAGAGTTGCTCGTGGGTCACAATTGCCACGTAGTGTCATGTGAGGTGACCGCGTAGGGGGGTACGAGGTGGCCGCACTGGACCACGCGAGGTGATCATTTTGGGTAGACCAAGCAATCTCACCCGCATAGGGCCACGCGAGGCGGCGACACAGGGCCGCTCGAGACCACTCGTGGTTGAGGGCAGATATGTGACAGAGGAAGGAAAATCGTGTTTCGTCTAATTTAAACAAATAATAAAATATCCAAAAATTGATTCGTGAATGGAATCATAAATCAATCTGTTCATTATTTTATAATAAATAAATAGCAAAAAAGTTAAGTAATCCATCCTTTAAGAAGAGCAAGGCGAAGGAAGAAGAAAAAAAATACAATTGCGCTCTCGTGGTCGTGTGAGGTGATCTCATGCGGAGCCACTGACTATGGTCGTGCATGGCCGTTGTCCGTAGCCGCACGAGGCTCGATTCCAAATTGGAAAAAAATTCGATTGCATAGTTGAGAGAGAGGAAATTACTTTATGTCCGATTTGAACGGACAAAAAATTTTAAAAAAAAAAAACGGATGAATTCATAAATCTTATTGGTAAACAGAAGAAAGAAAAGTAATACATCATTTTTTACAAAGTAAATAGAAAAAGTTATTCTTTTTTCTTTTGACAGCCCAACATGCAATAAAGCGGCCCATGATTTTTTTTCTTTTGATGGGTAAAGACAATATCCTCGTGGGCAATTAGCCCAACATGCAATAAAGCAGCCCATGATTATTCCGGTCCAATCCGGCCGAACCGATCAAATAACAACTTGTTCTCTTTAGGCTGACAAAATCTCGCCGGGTCACGAGCCGGCCCATGGCTGGCGTCGCCCGACCGGCCCCACGGTCGAGGCGAACCGATGGCGGGACTGGTGCATTTATTTCAGTAATTAATCATCACTCATTATTATTCTCTCTCCTCTCTTTTGTTTCGGAGGGAAACGTGGTCGTCGGCCACATGGCCGGTCTCCTTGGCGGGAAATCTTACACGTGCGGGATTTTGACGGGAAGTCGAGTGCGGTTATGCACAGTTGGCAGGAATATCCACTGCGATGACGGTGGATGCTCCTTTCTCAGTAGATTCTCTTTTGCATCAATTCCTTCTCGCGTGCAGCCGGCCGACGTTTCTCAATTTTTCAAATATGAGATCGAGTTCAGTCATGAATTAATGAATTTTTTAATATACGATTATCTAAAAATATTGAATTAATAAGATATTCATTGCGACGGTTCTCTAATTTATTTTGATCACGAGTGAATTTTTTTTATAAGATCAATTGATTTCTAAAATTAATTCACGTAAATTAAATATATGATGTCCATAAAAAAATACTAATTAGGAAAAGTTATGAGTGGTTTTTTTTAAAAACTTAATTAAATATCTGAATTATTTAGATATGAAAAATAGTATTTTAAAGTGGTTTATAAAGTAGGAAGTATCAAGTTGAATCTTAATGACATCTCATACACATGTAAAAATAAGTGTGTGATGCTCAAGGGGTGGGGTGTTATGGTTAGATCTTTAATAAATCAAATTGTTCCCGTCGGAGAAGCAGGTCAATGAGATGAGCTACCGGCGGTGTAGCTGCAGCACAATATGATCCACAAGCAACGTCGGCGAAACCTCAACGGTAGGTCTTCTACGGACCCTGAACAAGAAAAGAATCTCTAAGGATCAGCTGGACTGCCGGGGGTGGTTCCGGCAAGGTCCCTCCGACACTCAAGTCAGTGTCAGGGCAGTATATTCAAAGAGATATGTAAGTGGTCCGTTTATCTTAGTTAGTTTTCTTAATACATTCTTCTGATACTTTTATACAGGTTTTCTACCGCTTTATCACTGTGCGTCCTTAATGGCGAAGATACGAGATAATATTATCCTGGATAGAGACGTCCCCTCGTATCTCCTACGTATCTTGTACGTAGTATGACAGAAAGACACGTGGCCCACCAGGACTTCCAGGGTCCAGTCTTTTCCCTGTCCCCCACTAATGGGCTTTGGACCTTGCGGCTTTAGGCCTTAGTGATCTGGGCTTTACCCAACTTGGGAGTACGGGGCTCGCCCTCCGGGACTTAGGTCTCCCTTCCCCCGGGCCTCTATTTGGAGGCGTTGTTCCCCGGTCGGGGCCTGCGGGCCCCGGTTGGAGTTGTTCCCCGGGCGGGGCTTGTTGGGCCCCGGTTGGCTTCATTTCTCGAGCGGGGCATGTTGGGCCCCAGGTGGCGTCGTTTTTCGGGCGGGGCCTGTTGGGCTCCGGGTGGCGTCGTTTCCCGGGCGGGGCTTGCTGGGCCCCGGCTGGCTTCGTTTCCCGGGCGGGGCCTGCTGGGCCCCGGCTGACCTCGTTTCCCGGGCGGGGCCTGCTGGGCCTCGGCTGGCTTCGTTTCCCGGGCGGGGCCTGCTGGGCCCCAGCTGGCTTCGTTTCCCGAGCGGGGCCTGCTGGGCCCCGGTTGGCTTTCGTTTCCCGGGTGGGGCCTACTGGGCCCCGGTTGGCTTCGTTTCCCGGGCGGGGTCTGCTGGGCCCCGGTCCTTTTCGTCTTGGGCCCACCATGCTTCCCTAGACCCCGCATCACATAAATCACTACAAGAACAGTAAAATAACGAAGAAAGATTTCGTCGCTAACACATGTCTTCGTCGCTAACCGTAAATAGCGATGATAAATATTCGTCGCTGCCATCATCACTATAAGTTTATCATAAATCATATTTAGCGACGAAAAACAAAAATTTATCGTTAAGATTAACGACATAACATAAAATGTGATTAAGATAATCATAATCGCCGCTAAAATACATCACGGTTAGCGACGAATGATGCGACATTTGTCGCTAAATAGTATGGTGTTAGCAATGAATTGTGAGTAATTTGTTACTAACACACATTAGTTTTCGCGACAAATGTCTCACAATTCGTCTCTAAAACTAGTGGTTAGCGATAAATATATCAGAATTGGTCGCTAACCATTTTAAAAAAAACACCGACAATTATGATAGACTTCGATAACATGGTTAGGATATATAGTTTAATGATGAAACCCGAGAAAGTTGTCGATAATGTTCGATTAGACCAATCGATTGGTCAAGCCGAATCGATCACCCTAGAGAGATTTTGTACTTGAGAAATTTTCGACCAATCGATTGATTAAGTCGATTAGGAACCATTCTGTGGTAAACCACAGAACCATCAATCAATTGATCAAATCGATTAAGATCCTCACCGAGCTTATATGCTTGAGAAATTTTTGACCAATTGATTGACTCAATCGATTATAGGAATCATTCAATGATAAGTCACAGAACCATCAATCAATTGATCAAATCGATTAATTAAGATCCCCTTTGTGGAATTGACAGTCAAAGGTTAGCGACGAATTTTGAGGATTTCATCGCTAATCATAACTTTTTTAAAAAAATAATTTTATTTATTTATATTTATAACCTGTATATAAATTTACAACTCACAACATTCACAAAATTTACAACTCACAACATTTACAAATTTACAACTCATATTTCACAACATTCACAAAACATCATCAAGTTCACAAGATAAACATCATCAAATAACACAACAAATAAATTTCACAACATCAAATTACAACTCTAACTCTAACAACAAGTTCACAATATAAACATCATCGTTCACAACTCTAATAACAAGTAACACAACAAATAAAATTCACACGTTCACATCCAAATTCAAATCTTTAACAATAAGTTCACGACATCAAATTCTAAGGTCGAGGAGGAGGAGGTGGAGCTGAAGAGAAATCATGGATCAAAGATTGTAATGCTTCAGTTACCAACCGGTTAAGAATTTATTCAAACATATCTTTTCTTGATCTCATTAATTCCAACTGTATGTTCGCAATAAACAACCGCTTAAATTTGGGCTTCAAAGAAAAATATCAAAGAATTGTCTAAGCATTCTTTTCTTATTCATCCCATCATACTTGTATATGGGCTTCTTGCAAGCTAGACATGTATCCTTATTCTCGTGCTCACCTCAAAATAATATACAATCATTCTTACATACATGTAACTTCTCATATGTCAATCTAACGCTTTTAATAATTTTTTTGCTGCATAATGAGAGTTTGGAATCGAATTCGGTTTGGGAATTGCCTCTTGCAATAACTGAAGTAACATATCAAAATATTTATTGCTCCAGTCATTTAACACCTTTACATGTATTAACTTGGTCAAAAAATTAAATACAGAAAAAATTGTACAAGTGTGATACAACTCTTTTTGTGTTTCTTCAAACATTGAGGTACTCTAATATCATCTGCATTCATATTTTCATTAATATCATCTAATTGAGGCCCACTGATGTTGATATTTTCTGCATTTCTTACATCAATAAACATGTCTTTAAAATCATTTTTCAAAATCACAATCATGTTCCTCTTCATTGACAATATTTATTTTAATAGATGATGTAGCAGCTTCTCCATGAAAGTTTTAGACTTTGTATAATTTGTCAAATTCTCACTTATAAAAATATTTTCGAACATAATCAAACTCATATTTAAGCAAATTGTCACACCTTCAACGTAAATAACGAATTTTGGATAAATTCAAACTTATCATATAATTTCTATGTCATCTTTAAAAATTGATTTAACGTATTTATATATTCAGGCTAATATGATTCTCAATCATTATCCAATTTTTATACATATTTATAAAATTTGGTTAAGCATATAAAATTTTTATATTATTTAATAAATAACTCTTATAAATAAGTTTGATGATAACTTTTAATGAAATTAATTAAGCAACTTAAATTAAATAACTTAAATTAATTAATCATATCAAAATAATCAAAAAATCATCATCTATCAAAATAATCCTAAAATTATCACCTAAGGATTAAAATAACTCAAAAATTATCATAGCATCAAAATAACTCTAAAATCATCGTCTAAATATCAAAATATTCCTAAAATTATCATGTAAGTATCAAACTAACCCTAAAATTATGATTAAAAATATTAAAAATACTAGATGAAGAATAACCCTAAAATCATCATCTAAGGATCAAAATAACTCAAAAATTATCATCTAAGTATCAAAATAATCCTAAAATCATCATCTAAATATCAAAATATCCCTAAAATTATCATCTAAGTATCAAAATAACTTTAAAATTATGATTAAAAATATTAGATGAAGAGCTTCTACCATAATCAAGGAGAAAAGATTCGGAGGAGTGGTCGGAATAGGAAGACCCACTGGCGTCGGGTCGGAGTAAGAGAAAGAGCAATCACCGGAGCAAAAGGAAGATTCATCGAAGACAAGGAAGATTTGCCGGAGACAAGAAAGATTCACCGGAGGAGAAAAAGATTCGTCAGAGGAAAAGAAGAGTTGGTGGAAGCGGAAAAACACAATCTGTTCAATAGAGTCGAGAAAAAACGCTATAGAATTTTTTTTACGTATATTAACAGTGAATTAGGATAATTCGTCGCTAATATACATAAATATTAGCGACGAATTACCTATATTAGCGACGAATTAAGGTAATTCGTCGCTAATTGATATATTAGTGATGAATTATAGTTCATCACCACTAATTGGTTTTATGACTGGGCCCGCCTAATAAACTATTAACGATGAATTATTAATATTTATCGCTAATAATTTGATTTTTTTGAAAATATTTTTTTTAATATTATTATCTGCAACGAATTATTATTTCGTCGCTAATAATACTATTTAGCCACAAATTATTATTTCATCATTAATAATTCATCATTATTTTATTGATTTGGAGTAGTGAATATCTTAGATGGAAAATATACCATTATTTGATAAAGAAAAATTAAATCCGTGAGTTATTAAATAATCTATTTTTTAAAGAAGATAAATTAATTTTAGAGGGGAAGATAAAATTAAATAACCTAAATGATCAAGCACTTTTTATATGAAAACTAATTATTCACTTTTTAAAAGAAAAAATTATCGTCAAAACTCATCTACTGATGTTGCAAAATGATCGACAATTCAAAGATAAAATTAATTATTCTCTTCCGAGACTAACAGGGACAAATAAATAAATAAAATGGAATATTTTAATTCCTCGTGTCGATTAATTAAGTGAAAAAAACTTTTCTGGGCACCTAATTTGGATAATTGCTCACCAAAATACCACTTGAGTTGGATTAGATTTAGATTCTGGGGATCCCACCAGATAGGCGATCGATAATACTTGGTGTTTATTGGGTAGGTTAAGACACAATAACATTGGTGGAGCGGTCATGTTGCGAATATAACGCTAAGTATGATTATTTATGGGTCTAAGTCCACAGATGGAGCGATCCCATTAGTTTAATAAATAAATTATTTATCGGCTATCAATGTCTAATAATACAAGTATTTTTTAAATTTATTTTAATAAAAATAAAAAAAAAATATAGAATTGAATTGATTAAAATACATATTGTCTCACCGCTATAGAAATTTATTGCGTATGGTTTTTGATAATACGTAGACGGCCTTCTTAGTGCTCCATTGAATTATACTCGATTGAGGATTTACTAATTTACTCGTATTTTTTCTTTGAATTGTTAATAATTTTAATTATACGAAAAATTATTTGTAATATCCTTCTGAAAATAAAATCTTACTTTTTTGAAACTAAAAATTGCAGTAACTGAGAGTTTTAAAAAGAATTAGCAATTTAACCGACAATGATTATCGATCACTCCAACCAAATAATTATCTTATCGGGGAAAGTTTTCTCCAAATTCAATTTGGGATTTTTTTTGGAAAAATAGCAAAAAGGAGAAAAACACTCGCACACAGTAATTATTTAACTAACCAACGGTCAACGATCATATAGAGTATATGACCGAGAAGAGGAACTGGAGTAGAACGACGAGCGCCATGAGATTATGATTTTAATTGCGCCCGAGGGATTAAGGAATTATATATATTTGTGGTAAGTTTTTCAAGTTAGACTTAAAAAAAACGCGTCCTATTTGAGGTTGATTTCCGACTTATTTGGAGTTTAAAAATATACTTAATTACAATTTTTATATATTCAAAATTCAATCTCTAAAATATTCATATGTAAAATTTAAACTTTCATCAATTTAAAAAAGAAATATATTGACTCGAGAAATAAAATACGTTGACTCGAGAAATTGAGGAGGATAATTAATGACTTGGATTAGGTTGGGTCAAGGTCTTTGGATGCTATTTAATTTACTAAAAAGATGAGAAAGGCCGAGATAATGATATAGTGATAGGACGTGTTTTTAATTTATCAAGTATTTAAGATTAAATTTTAATCTCGATAAATTATGAATAAATTTTTTTTAATGGATGATTGATTTTAAAACATATGTTTATGGGTTGTTCATTACAATTAATTTTAATTTATCTTGATAACTATAAAAAAAAATTGTAAGATTAAATTAATCATCTTTAAAATTAATTAATATAAATTGAATAATTGATGTTAATTAAAAAAAATTGAGAAAGAAACAACTTGTGTTTAGAATACAAGTTTATCGAGAATATAAGTTAAAGATGTCATATAAAACGTCATCTTGCATACTTTCTTATTAATTATATTATATTTTTTTATTTAATTTTTTTTTCCTTTTATTCTTATGTGATAAAAAAGCAAATATTTTACACTAAAACAATCTATTTATTTGCTCAATTACATTGACTTAAAATTAATGTACTATGACTTAAGAACGATTTTGGCTCAGCAACTTTTTGTATAATATTTTACTAATCAATAATTGTCTTGGTTAGTATATAAAATATTATCATTATAAAATTTAAAAATTAAATTCGGATTAGTAATCAAATTTTTGTTCTCCCCGTATACTGATTATTATCCGAAGTAATAAATTAATTCTCGTGATTTATCTTCTTTGTGTTGATTTGAGACGGATTGAGAGCGCTGAAATGAACATTTCATCTTTTTTTACCACTACTAATCAACATTTTCTTATTTAATCTTATTTTAATTTTAGATTCAACTGGAGATTGCAGAGGTCAGTGACATTAATCCAAGTCTTTTGTAACATCTGATGCACTAGTTTCGATAATATAACTGAGTTTTTTTATGTTCTAGAAATGAAAATTCTAAAATAAAAAAGAAAAGAAAAGGCATCATCCATTCACCTTCAATAAATTGAAGATGAAAAACATTATTAACAAAAAAAATTTAAGATAAAAATAAAAATGTTAAATCCTCAGGTTATGAAGAAGAAGAATTTGAACAACTCAATCCACACTGCCAGCAATTTATTTTGTATACCGATCATCAACAATAACCTGAAACAATTTTGACTGAAAAAGAGATATAAAGCCTTTCTTACTTGCAGAGTTGCAGACTGGCTTGCTAAGGGCTGTCGCTCCTGCAGCCACTGATCATCTGGCATCCCCTCCTGTAGGGGTTTGCAGCACTTGAGAGGGTGTGGCAGTTGTAGTAAGGCGCGCCAGGCTTGGTACAGGGCACCACATCCCGTCTCAGGGCCTCATAGCTTATGTACTTCTTCCCTGTCACTGCCCACAGCAGCCTCCTGCTCTCCTCTGAGCTCAGTTCACTTGCAGTGCTCTTCTTCCCCAGGAGGAAGAGGAGGAGGAGGAAGAAGGAGGAGATCAAGAGGAAGAGTGTCTTGTTTGCCATTCTCTGCTGGATGAGATCTGTGTGCCTCATTTGGTTCTTTTTTTCTTCTCTTTTGTCCCTGTAGTCGTGAGTAGTACAAAGCTTTAATGCAGTGAGTTGTCATTCGGTGTTTGGTTTTGCAGTGGGTCAGCCAGCCCTACAGAGCTCAATTTGGGAAGAAGGTATCGCAGTGATCATCCAGCTACTCATTTCATAATCGACGGCGTCAGAGATCAACATCCACACATTCAAGCGAAAATCATGGTCCAGTCTTACCATGATTGATCGATTGAGTACCAAACCATATAATTCAGAAGCACAAAGAACAAGTGGATCAAAAATTCTTACCTGTAAGAACATGAACATGGTGCCAAAACAAAAGATGCTAGTCGAAGTTACAGTTGCTCCTTATCTTTTTGCCCATCAATGGGATTCGAACCTGGCCTTTCAGTTAAGAATTGTTGCCAGAATACGTCGTTTGCTCCACCTGAAGGGACTGAGGATGCATCGTTTGCCTCACAGGACACAACTTCAGAATCAGCAGTCATGTTTTGCATGCTTGCGACTGGCGTATTAAGATCATTATCTCTTCGGGTAGAAGATGTGAGATCGTCAGCATCGATTTCCATTGAAAGCGTTAGACTCAAACGGCATGGAAGAAGCACATCGTCTTCATCAACAGCCCTAGCAAACAAATCATTCTTTGATGGAGAAACAGGAGCCCCGGCGTCACAAAGCTGTAGTGTCCCAGACACCTGAGTGGGGCACTTCGGCAGCTCATGGTCCGAGTCAATTTGTCCAATTTCCTGCGCTTTGCCATGGTGAAGATCAAAGTGCTGCGTACTGAGGATCGCCACATCAGAATCGGCCGGAACAGCTGAGCACAGACCTAATTTTAGCTTCTCACAGAAATCTTGATCGAGCATGAACCCAGTTTCAGACTTGGTAGTGTTGCTATGATCATCACAGAAGCTGTTATCGGAACAATCATGGCAGTAATCCCCATCCGACGGCAATCTCCGCTTCCTGTTGATGACTGAGACATCTATTGATGTGACTGAGGCCATCTTCGTTAGACTCTCCATGAGCTGAGGGTTTTTCATGGCACGTTGCAAGAAAGCAACCATTTTGAGCTGCCTCTGCTCCATGTTCATCATCCTGAGTTCAAGATCCTCCATCTGGATCTCAGTCCCAGATTGCTGCTCCTTGAATTTGAATAAACTAGACTCGAGGCTCGACTTCTCCCTGCTAAGCTGCTCAACCTCATCTTCCAGCGCCGTCCTCTCCGCGTCAGGAAAAACACCTCCCGATGGATGGCTATGACTGTGGATGGGCTTGCGACGGTGGATGTTCTTCAAGAGGTGCTTTTGCCCCTTGACGAAGTCGTCGTTCGAGAACTCCCACCGCTCCGGGTCGATCTTCCTGAAGCCCTACAAATCAAGATTCATGGGAATAAACAGGGGGAGAAATTAGGGCGAGGGTTTACAATTCATACATAGGTATTGAGCTGTCGGACGAAGCTAGAGAAGTTGTTGTGCTTGAAGTAAGTCGGGAGCAGGCGGGCGGCGAACTCCGTGTTATTCCACACCACGAAGCTCGCATTGGTGGAGCTCCAAGAGACGATGCCGTTTGTGGAGGAGTCGTCGACCATTTCATACGTCTTCAGCAGAAAAGGAGCCGACCCACCTCCGGCACCGGAGGCTCCGCCGTCCATCTCTCGGCGAGGGGTTTGCCGGTGTTCAGCGAATTGCTCGATTGATTGAGAGAGGCGAGAGAGATTGCGATGGATAAAATAATGGGTGGAGCATGGGCACGCACGACGCCGGTGATTGCGTAGCTGTTAGTATTCCTCGTCTCATTTGTTGTTTTTTTTTTCAAAAATCAAATAGCGACTCTACTTTATTTGTTAAAATAATATAAAACTCACGGAGTATCTGCTGCGTTGATTTATTAACTTATCGATATTATTTAAAATTAATTAATATTATTTTTAAAAATTAAAATTATTATAATATCTTCCATCACTTCCCGATGACAATTTGCAATAATAATGATAAGTAATATCTTCCGTTAAAGAATATCAATGTGACAAATGATGAAATATTTATCTTAATATTTTTTTTAATTCATCTTAAAATTAATATAAAAGATATAAATCATGAATAATTATTAACTCTTAATAATAATTAATATATGAAAGAAAATAAAAATCTGTTATTAACTAAGATTTAATTCTCAAATCTTATATAATATATTAGTCATCAATCTATCTCAAGGAGATGTTAATTAAAGAATATTAATGATAATATGAAGGGCCATTTCAGATTAGTGAAGATGTTATTTATTTCAAATTTATTATTTTTAATGACAGTTTACTTTAATATCAATGCTTATTCTAAATCTTCATTCTCAATTATTTCAATTAAATCTAGCTAAATTTAATGAACAATATGTGCTTGGATAAGACGTGCTTAGTCCGCTAAGCCAATTTGTCTAACTCGTATGTCTTGCTATCGCCTGCCTTGTTGACAGCAGTCCAACATATGCTGGTTTTAGTGTTTCGGTATTCATTTCATAGGCCATCAATGCTCGTTTTTCTTGCACCAGAAACAATGCGCATTTTTCAAGCTTCAATGCTTCTCAGCAGCATCACCAGATCCAGAAACTATTGTCGACTGCAAGCACAAATATTACTAAGATCATTACGAACATATACTAATTGCAAGCAAATCACTAATAGAGATTGAACTACTTGACAATTATCGACATTAAAGGAATAAATGATACTCAGAAATTCGAATGCCTTCAGACTAGGGTGGTTCTCGCAAAAATGGAGGAACACCAGAGATATCACTCTTGCACTCCCAACATTTCTGGTGGTATACAACATGTTTTCATGATACAAATGTATTCATGTCCTTAGAATTCTTACATATTGCAGCGATCGTAATCAGAGAACCATGAGGTAGGGTCCGTGTCTATGGATAATTCAGTGTCTCTTCTCTTGCAGAAAGGTTCAAACTCCTCCGTCAATGGGTGAGTGCCCTTTCCTGCATCAACGTTGGCCTTTTCAGAGCCATCAGATTCAGTATAATCAGAGTCGGACTCTTTGGAACCACCAGTTTCAGTATGATCAAAATTTGACTCCGCAGTTGTGCAATTCACTGGAGCAGTTACTATATCAAGATTCTTCTTCAACCGTTCTATCTCTTGGTTCATCTTTTCAGTCTCTTTCTCTGCCAACAGTGCTCTTCTCTGCAAGATGTCCCGTCAAACAAGAAATATAAGCACAGATAAGGTGAACACAAAACACCCGTTACTTTTCACTGCGATCCTACATGAAACTAAACAGTCAATCATAAGGGAACGTGACATGCAGGTGCAGGAAAACTGAAAACCATATACTACAGGAAGACAGGGTAGGTACACTTGAACCTATATGAAATTTACTTGGTAAAAAAGATTTGTCAGAATAAAATGGACTTGAAAGCTAAAAAAACACATCTTTGCCCCTTTTTTTTTCAACAGGTGAAACACAATTTGATTGGTGCTCCATTTGACGCTTTTTCTTAGGTGACTCCAGTGTTTTAAATGGTGGGTGAGGGTCACCTAGCCGAAAGGTGACCATCAACAGCATCATTTGGATCAAAGATGGCATTTTAGATTGTCAAAAGTCAACGTAAGCGGTTGCTGCTGCCGTCGTTAGTAGGTTAGGAATCTCACTATTTTGCTCGGACCGACATTCACAAACAAGGTGTCAATGCATCGATATGAGTACAGAAGCATCGCATAGACTCAGTGATGAGTTTGGAATCCAAACCCCCTTGCACGAGTCCAGACGCGTCGCCCGAGTTTAGGACATGTCCAATCGAGCGATGCATCCGAACCCAAAATTTTAATCAACTCATAATTTTAATTGAGATAATTTAAATAAACTTAATTAAAACTTAATAAAATTATCCTATTAATTATATATATTTAAAAAATATATTTAAATTAAATTTTTTATTTTTAATTAATATATTTAAATCTATTAAAATTATTTTATTGATTTAATATATATATAAAGAGAGTTCTGTTAGCCTGCACACTTTATCTTGTACAACCATGGACACCTGCTCAGGTGACCACCTACATATCATTAATCAAAATATATGTGATATAATCAATGATCAGGATTATACCACCTCAACAGATGCACATAGTTGTGCCGGATTATGTCATCTCAATAAATGAACATGATTATAAAGGAGAAAATGTGTAGACTATATATATATATATTAAAAAAAAATCAACTACCAAAACACACGGCGGCGAGTGGTTAGGACGCCTAGGCGGTCACTGACCGTCCCACCTAGGCAGCGGCGGGACGGCTAGGGCGCCTAGGCGGTCATTGAACGTCCCGCCACCCTTATCACTATTTACAATACTGTGTGAATTAGTCACAGACAGCTTATGTTGTGCATGAAAATTTGAATAAAAAGAAGCTGCAGAAACACGGTTTGATGATGATGATAGGCTGCAGAAAATATGAATTTCCTATATGCAAATGCATTAAACAGAAAAAGAAAGGAAAATACCTCTGCAACTGCAGCAGCTTCCTCTGCCTCTTTTAGCCGTACAAGTACTTCTCCTGCAGCCTCTAGCGCATCAGCAGTGTCAGCGAGTTGGGCTTCAAGGGCTCTGTTTTTGCCTTGCCATTTTTGTTTTACCCTTTCCCTTTCTGCTTTCAGGACTGAAATTTCAGATGCAAGAGTGGTAATAAATTTTGATTCTGCTCCCCTAATCCCAGCTTCAGTTGCTGCTTCCATAACATCGTCAATGCCGTCATTGATTTTCCGATTCCATGAAAGCAGGGTAGTGTGCTTCTCCTGAAGATCTGCATACTGCTCTAGTATTCGAGTATGACTCTGCATTGCTGTTTGCAGTGCGTCTTTAAGCTCTTCAGTGCATTTTTTCTCAGAATCAAGTTCTCGTTTCAGTTTTTCAGCCAAACGGCGACTTCCTTCAAGTTCAAACCTAAGTTCTTCAACAAGAGAATACTTGCTCTCCTTATTATCAACATCACTTTCACCTAACTCTGAGAATGTGCTGACAGGAACTATAGTTCTTCCCTGATGAGTTAGCCGAAGCAAAGAACTTTGTTTTTGCATTGATTCAGAACAAGTGGGGTCTATGTAATACAGCAATTGACTTCTTAAGTCCTGAATCTCTTCCATGAGAACATCCCTTTCACTCATTTCAAAAAAGTTTCGATAGCCATCAAGCTCATCTTGGACCTTTTTCAATTTGATATTTAACTGTAAAATTTCTGGATGATTCTCATATTTCTCTTTCAGAAGCTGCAGAGCAATTATGAATTGAAACTTAATTGTCGTTAAAAATGTTCTGACGGAAAAGAAACTAGTAAGGCAACTGCAAAGACAGGAAATCAACTATGGAGACATGGATCAGTAAGACCTTATGTTCGTTCTCAAGTGCAATGAACTCTCCCTGCATAAACTCTTCTGTTGGAAGAATGCCATCCATTAGACTCTCTAGACGAGCAATTTTATCCTCACGAGTTTGAACAATCATTGCATTGCAATCTCGTTCATATTTGTACTGTTGGGCCTGCAAAATGGGCATTGATGATAACCATATCAAACACTTGAATCAAATGAATCTTAATAAATGAAGAAAGACAAGCACCAATAGTTTCAGCTGTGCTATTTCAGCAGCTTGCTCAGTAGTGAGATCTTCAAGTGCCATTTCACGCCTGATGGATCCTGCCAAGACTTGTTCCACGGCCTAATGATAATGAAGAAGGTCTTTAATATATTTGACAAAATATGGGGAAAAAACTAATAGCACAATATTTTAGATCCAAGGCAACAAAAGATTTAACAGCATTTGAACTGAAACCTACTTTTGGAACATGACTATTATGCTTATCATTTGCTGTTAATCCATCAGCAAGCACCAGCTGCATATCCCTGCTCCTGTTCACATTAGCACTTTCAACTCCTGAAACTTTCTGACAGTAATTACACATAATAGATAGTTCCAGTTCTTGTGAATCTTGTAGTGGTGTCTGTGTTCCAATGTCAACCTTGTTTATTTGAATAATTTGCCTATCATCTGTAGGCCTGACAGTGAAAGAAGAGTCTCCCTGGACTGATTTGAGTTGCCACTTATCAATCATTTGAAGACCACATTGGAGGCTTGCAGCCAAGTACTCAGTTGGTTTAGGAGAATTCTTTGTCTGATAGTTGGAAGAACTTGAAGCAGACAACGTTGCTGTTGATAATGCATTTGTAATTCCTGTTGATTTAGAATTTCCCAATGTATTCTTTGGAGATGCTGATATTGACAATGGCGTTCTAAGACTCTTCCTGCTACAAGCATCAATGACAGTTAAAGCACCCAAAGGTTGAGGGACTGGGGTAATGTTGCACGGCACAGTGCTAAGAATCGATGGTGATAGAGTGGAACTGAGAGAGAGACAGTTTTTAGATGGGTTTTCTACTATAACTTGTCCAATGTCTGTGGAATGGATTATTTCAGTAGGCAATTTATCACTTGGAAAAGTTTGAACCCTTTGATCATTCATTAATATTACACAGTTGTCATCCTGTTGATTGTTTAGACCATCAGTATTGGAAGCATAGGTAGCTTTTTCATCAGATTTTGCAGAGACTTGGACCAATTCTATTTCCCTTAATTTGGTTTCCTGGATAGAAAATTTTGAACAATCAAATACCAGGCTCCACAAAGAAGCGAATCATATGGTGCATAAAGGACCTTACCTTTGATATGGTTAGCAGTGCAGACTTATCTGCAGAAGCAGACTGTGGAGCATCAAGCATCTCAACATCGTTCTCATCAATTTCCATTTCTTCATCACTGTCATCTTTGACAACAGGTAATGGTTTTGGGCGAACAAGGCTCATTTTAAGTATATGCAAACTTCTGCGAGCATTCCATGCTGTGGAATAACCCCCATTGTTGTCTGATGATCCATTAGATTTCATACGTAGGAGTTCATCCTATTAAAAACATCATGCATTGAGCACTAGTCTGCAACAACAGAATTACTAACAAGATACAAGTACTTGAAAGAATAATTTAATACAACCTTTAATAGGCGTATCTGCTCACGGAGAACATTAACATCGTCCTGCATTACTTCATTAACAACTGCTTTGTTCTTTATTGATTTTGCACGCTGGGCAAACCTCAATGTGCTTAAAGTTTCATTCTTACAGCTGCATAAATCAAGAGTCAGTCAATGGACTCCGGATGTATGGAGTTGACACCTTTAATTTTACCTTCTTAATGGTGAAATAGCACATATCATGGCTAGCTTTGCATTTCCACCAAGAGATTCCTGCAACAGAAAGGTCAGTTTTGAATCACGGTATGGGATGTGCCTTTGTTTCCATGACTTTGAGATTTCAGCAAGAATATTAATCAAATTCCTGTGAGACACAAATGAACACCATAAAAACTTAACTCAAAAAGCACAACCATGATATATAAAACCATGCAACTGTCAGAAATTCTCATATGATAACTTCTTCTATGAAAGAATTTAGGATAATGACATATGTAGCATATAATAATCACAAAGATTTAGCATGCTAAAGATAAAAAAGGTTTGTCACATATAAAACAAAATAAAATTCACCTGAATATCTGTAAGCAATGTGATCAAGATCACTTTGCTTCTAAAACGAGATAGTATAAGTGCATGATTAAAAAAACCAGTTGGCCATGACAATTTACGCTATGAATGTGAAAGGATGCTGGTACACTTCTTCATGATTCAAGACAACCCTAAAGCGACAACCAATCAAACCCAAGAGACTCAAAAGCTAATAAGTTACAGATAGATCACAAATCAATGTCCACTGAAAAAGTTTTTATTGTGATTTTTTTATTAAATGACTATTAAAAGAAGATTGGTCAAGCAAAGCAAAGACAAGTGGATGACAGGTAGAGACTCCGCCACTTTATTCTCACATTGCTAATTGAGGCTTCTTAAGTGTGTTCAAATATCAAAAGATCCATGCCTAAGTGCATTAATATTTTGGATTGGATTGGATTGGATTGGAATCCCTCTAGTCTTTAATTTGGTATCACAGTTAGTACTAATGATGTTGAGTTTGGGAGGCATTTCAAAAGAAGACATGTCCAAAGCGGTAAAGAGGAACTACGGAAGGTAGAAACTCTAATCTTTTATTGTCACTTGGGCTTGCCAAAAGAAGACATGTCCAAAAGAAGACATGTTGAGTTTCACCGCCTCAATAGACCCCGCCCAGGCACTTGCCACTTGGGCTTCCCCGCTTTACCTCTCTCCCAATGGTAATGGGTAGCTTGGGGGGCCCACTAATGTGGCGGTTCCACATTTTTTTTTTCTAACCTTTTATTGTCACTTGCTAAGTGAGGCTTATCAAGCATTTGTAAATACCAAGCAGTTTCACATCTAATTATGGTAGCATTTTGACATATATTGAACTCACTTTTTGTCTTTAATGATGATATTATATAATTACAAATTATATGCTCACAATTTTCAAATATACATAAAAGCAACTGTCAGAATTAATGACATGAACTTGGAAGAGTACTTAACCACTTATTCAGGTTCTTGGCTGATGAGAGAGGCATGTGAATTGGATTTAGAATTTCGACAGTTTGGCTTCTATCTATAATTGGTATTAAAGGGAGAACTGCTAGGAGCAATCCTAGCAACAGAAGTTCAAGATTCATTGTGGCAGTGAATATATGCATTGCTCACATCCAAAGAAATTTTCTCCTAAGTTGAAGGGCTGCAATTCTCTTTGAATGATTATTGAAGCCTTGAAGGGACATGGATGGATATACTAACTAAGACTGGTGCAGGTACAAGAAGACCCAATGTTATGGATAGTACTTAGATAAAACCATGAATTTATCTAAGACAACTCCTAGCATTTCTCTCTACTACGCCAACTTTTGTGTGTTCATCTCAGCTAATGATCTTGATCAGACCATAATATCATGAATTTTTGTTTGACCTAAGTATCTTAATTAAATGAATCATAGTCTAGATAACGACACTTACAAGTTCCAAATACATGCAACATATATGTGCATGATGACATTGGCATTCAAACCAAAACAACTCTTACCCAAGTTGCGACAGGGAGCGATTAATGTTGCTAGCCTCCTTTAATTGTTCCCCTGCTGCACGAGTTTGCTTTTGCCTTTCAGACCCAGCCAAATCGACAAGGTTTATTCTGCTAGTCTTTATGCTGATTAAACCATCCACGGTGCTCTACAAAATAATTACTAAGCTATTAGATTTGAGTGACAAATATCAATTTATTGAAACATTGAGCTATTAGATTGTAGTAGGAACAGTATCTAATCAAAATGGAGGCAATTATTTTCAATCAAGCTAGTCAGTAAACGCATACTAATACTACAGAAAGGCAATGAAATTTAGTCACTTGTCATAAGTTCACAGAAAAGCATGAGATTTGATATATATATATACAAAGAAAAAAAATCTAGGTACACTGTTACCATTTGCATCAGGCAAAACAAGTGCAAACAGTTTTGAGTTCACTTTCAACTTTCATACAAGAAATGTTGATATTATGATATTAATCAAATTAAATTAATATTAAATTGCCAGAAAGGCAGGTAGGAAATTAACAAAAATTATATACATTGGGCATAATCAAGAAAAAAAAATCAGCAGTTCTCAACATTTCACCAGCACTTAAAAAAACAGTTTGCATCAATCCATGCTGAAATATACATCTAACTAAACCTTTACTTACAAGACATGACATACTATTCCAACCATTAGTTTATGAAAATTTAAATCATAGAAGCGAATTTGAACTATATCAGAAAGAAAAAACACACTACCTTTGAATGGGACTCGATGATGCAAGTAAACACACAATGTGATCGGGAGCTTTCCATATTTATACGTGTTGCACCTATCCTCCTGTTTGCAAGCCCCTGCATGTGCATCATGGATGAGTGTGCTTGTAAAAAAATTATCCTAGGTAACTAGGAAATGATCTTCAGAATTCCCACAATATGCGCAGTTTAATAATAAAA
The DNA here is from genome assembly GCA_038050645.1 of Hedychium gardnerianum. Lineage (NCBI taxonomy): Eukaryota > Viridiplantae > Streptophyta > Magnoliopsida > Zingiberales > Zingiberaceae > Hedychium > Hedychium gardnerianum. The sequence goes on along the minus strand of JBBUKS010000002.1, from coordinate 9,774,131 downwards.
AAAGAAGATTTTTTTTAGCAATATTCAACATATATTATGTCTTGGAGATAGCACATATCTAGTGTTTGTTTTTTTGGAAGAAATATAAAGAAAGTCTTTAATTTTAGAAGATTGAGATTCATAATGTTTAAAAATGAACAAACTTAATTGAACAATAAATATTCAAACTTTAGCAAGCATAATAATAATGCTAACAATAAATTGTTTACTTTGTTCAGCAAATCAACTAGAAAGATTTCTTGGAGAAATAGGATTGGATTAAAGGGCAGAAGTTTCAGGGCAATGAGTCATTCCTATTCCTGAACACTCCATGCCTACAGTGGTGAGATCCTTAACATATGAAGCCCCCCTGAAAGGTATATTAGTTGGGCATTCAGTTCAGTCTTGACTACAATCTTTAAACACTTATCTATAGCTTTTCATTTAATTCATTTGAAAAGCACAATTTAGTGCATCCCCTTCTTTATAGGTTATTCTTGTTCCCTAGTGTTGCTTTATTAGTTATATAAGATTTCCTATCTGCAGAAGGTGGCAACCTATGAAATCCATTATGAAGTCAGTATTAAGCATCTAATGCTTGCAGTCTGCAGGTGAGAAACACTAGGATAGTCTAACATCAAATGTAAAAAGATATTTCCAATTGAACTTGTTGCGATCAAGAGCTCAGAGCTTCTTTAAGATGCTAAACTAGTAGGTGGTCTGACAAAGCTTAAGTTAGTTTCTATTATGATTATTTGTTTACTATATGAATAAATATTATGTTAGTACAAACCAACAAAAACTTAGGCATTTTGGGGTGAAAAATTAAATAAAAATGTAAAATGGAATTCAAAATTCTAAGATGAAGTTAACACTAACGAGGGATTTAAGCAACCTAACTTGACATGAAAGGCAGCATAATATGAAAGGTTTTTAATCTAAATGTCATGGATTATCAAAGAAATATTAAGAATCCTCAGATTAAATAGACAAAAAATAGTACGATGCTATGTCTTGAAAAGCATTGTTGCAAACCACAATTCAATAATTAATCAGAGAGTGCATGAAGGGAGAAAAAAATTTTAAAAAATGATTTTGCAAAGAAACATGCGAAACATTATGTAAATTTCACCTTCATCAATAGCTGATTTACATCGTTTATAGTAGATACATACTCTTCCGTCAAGAAATCAACATAAACACCAGTTTTAACATCTTCCCTGATCTGAAAGGTTCCGAATTAAAAATAAAGGAGAAGAGAATTTTATAGATTAATAAAGAAGCAACAGAAGAACAGGATGATTCATCACCTGAAGATTCCTTCGAGTTGGCTCCAAAAGATCTGTGATTTGCTCATTGTAGATCTGTAAGTTCAATAACTATATGATCAACTAGCAATGCACCAAATCTAGGAGGGACTTATATTAGCAAGTAAATGGAAAAATAAAATATCAAGCAACATGGTAGACTTGCCTCCAAAAATGAGCAACGACACTGGTAATTCAGCTGTTTATCAGTGTGCTTTGATCGTTCCTACACCAAAAACAGCTTTAAGCATGAAGCTATGGAAAAATTACCATAATGCAGAATGTTTAGAGGTACACACTTCATCAATGCGAGAAAACAGCCTCTCGAAGACACGGGGTGTCAAACCTTTATCAATGCTAGAATAAGGATAGTCTGACAATGCACTGGGAGGCCCCCACATAGTATATGTCTTTCCACTTCCAGTCTGGAAAAAAAAATCAACGAGAAGCTACTAATTATGTGTTTATTCAGTATAATTTTTTTTTACTGGAATTCAAACACTGAAACACCATCCACCTGCCCATACGCAAATATTGAGCTGTTGAACCCAGATAGGCAGGTCTCGACCAATGGAAGCCCAACAAGTTGAAACATATCTTCCTGATGTTAATTACAAGAAGAGGATCTGATGTCGAAGGCTAAGAGCTAAAAGTTAGAAGGGAAATATTTGTGACTTCAATTAATAACTACCTGCGTGGATCTGATGTCAACTACTGAATCGAAGGTGAAGGAGTGATCAAAGACAGTGACAGAATTTTCAGAGACCTTTTCCACAATCAGATCGGCTTCCTCTTCCACCTTGTCTGGAGGTCGCATCCTCACTATCACCTAGGAAATGCAACAAATAACTCACAACAGAAATTGATTTAGGACTCCTCCCTCACCAAGTTTCCCAACAATACCTGGACGCCAGAATCCGAGGCTGACGAGGGGAAAACCCCATTCTCAGCTGGGGTCTCCGAGCTGAGCTTCCTCTTGAGAGGGTTGGCGCCGGGTTTGGAGGGAAGCGGCGGGCGAGGGGGAAGCGGGCTACGGTTCTTGGCTGAGAGTGGCTTTCCGGAGTTGGCGGGGGACCGAAACGGAGACCGATCCGACGGCGCGGGGCAAGGGTCGACGTTCTCCTTGGGGATTCGAGGAGGCCGCTGCTTCTGTGACGAAGGAGTAAGGGCTTCGGAGGGCGAAACCCTACCGGTCCTTGGGCTCGCGAAGGCCTTCATGGAGATGGAGCCGACGGCTAGACCGAACCCTAGCGACGGGGGAAAGAGACGTTGTGAGAAGAGGGGAGATGAGAGTGGGCGGATTTGAATTCGAGGAAGTCAAGCTGATAATATTATTAATAACATTGCAACGACACATTTTGTACCCGGGCGAGTAGGCCGTTCAAATGTTGAGCGTAAGATGGTCCGCGGATCAGTTTTAGATCTGAGTTATTGGCGCTGATGTTTAGTTACGGAGGCCCCGCAACTGAATCAACCTGTAGTTTGCGCTGGAACAGTTTTATTAAGATCCACCGGCAATGCCAGGGATCAGCGTGGACGTTCGCGTTTTAACTAATCACAAACTCGAACCGAGGGTGTCCGATCCGAATTCAAAATCGACTCAGGTAGTTTTAATAAAGATAATATTTTCATTTATCCTTAAAAAATAATAAATTAAAATAATATATGATGTAATTTACTATCCGAGTACCATTCGACTAAGCTGGATATTAGTGAAGTTATTCTTTAGTTATTATAATATTCAAGTATTTTATTAGATTAATTTTGAAAGGATTAATTTAATCTTACAAAAAAA
>JBBUKS010000002.1:9748455-9770950 GCA_038050645.1 Hedychium gardnerianum | reverse complement strand
CAAGAAGTTAGCAAGTGCCATCAGGAGTGGCCGGCTCTCGGCGGTGGACGAAGCACTGCAAGATTACAGCAGGGAGAGATGGGCACGCATTTTTCCGTTGACGGTGCGTTCTAATATCGTAGGCTCGCTGTTGCAGTGGGATGATCCCCTGGTTTGTGCATTTAGGAACAATGTGATGGTGCCAAGGCTGGTGAGTCTGGGTCCATTCTTGGAGCACACTAATTTTGAGTGTGAGATGCTGGAGCCAGCAGCTACATCTCTTCTTTGATAATTACAGTCATAGAAGATCATCATTTCGTTCTTTTGGTTGACCTGTAACTACAGATACATGTTTTAGCAAAATCAGGTTGATTTATCTTTTTTTTCTCTTTGATAATTACAGTCACAGATGATCATTTCTTTCTTTTGGTTGATCAGCAGCTACACAGACATGTTTTATATATGGTCATGTATTTATTTGCCTTAAGAAACTTGTTATAAGCGACAATGCAACTGAATTAACTAACTGCCAATCTTGTGTTGTGCTCGACTTGGCATATCTAGTGGATCTAAGTCAAGTGTTGGCTTGCAGGCCCAAATCAAAACGAGCATGCAAACGTGAAGAAAATTTGTATTCCTTGTAACATAACATAATATAATATAATATTAATAAATTCTCCCTATCAATATTTTTCTCAAACAATATATCACACTATGCGCATTGTTGCACTTCATGTTGACACTTGGATTAAAATCAAATGATTGACAAAAAAGAATTTGGCTAGAACACAATGGAAGAATCTTACTTGTTTATTTGGAAGGAAATAGTTCAAAACAAAATGAAACAGAAGGATACCCAAGATATCGAATTGTTAAATCAAAACCTGTTATCTTAAGCATTTGTATCATTTTCAACATCTTCCACAACACCATACTCAAAAGTTGAGGTCAGACAGCAATTTTAAGCTTCTAAGAATGTTGCAAATATCATCACACCTCATTTCGATGTTAACTCAACATCTATTGCACACAATTTTGGCTACTGCCATCCGCCATAATGCTGTTGATTGCGATTGCCACTCATCAGGTTAGCACCACCTCTACCTCCAGCCGAAGCACCATAAGGCGGACCACCACCTTGTGAAAAATTAGGCACGCTGACTCCATAGCCACTGCTAGTCCCACTGCGAGGGCCAGCAGATCCAGGCATACTGCTTCCGGCATAAGGTGGTGGTCCACGTACTTGTGGGGGATATGAACCACTATTATAGCCTCCGCTTTGGCCTCCTCGATTAGGATTATACCCACTACTTGGGTTGCCACCTTGAGGATACCTGTTGGGACCTCCGGGGGGTCCACGAGGCTTGCCGTAATGGTGGCTTGGCCCAGCAGCCATCTGTGGCGGGGCGTTGTGGGTGGGCTGGTTTGGACCAGGCCGTATCTGTGGGTGTAGTTGACCAGGTTGCTGGATGGGTGGCAGGCGAGCGTGTGGCTGTGGATGCTGTAGTTTCTGCCTTTTTGCAGTTTCCTCCTGCTGTCTTTGCTGCTGACGCTTCTTCTTGGTCTGAAATTCATGCGAAGATTCGTATTTTGGCAAGCTGTTTCATCAGGATGACATAAACTGAGTAAATTTCTTGACAGGATAGAAACAAAAAAGTGGAAATTTTGGAAGAACAGTTTGTGGAAGTTGATCGCTAAATGCAAAATATACCTTCTTGGGTCACAAGGAAAAGGGTCGGTCCAGAAATACTCTGCATCAAGCGCATCCTTTGCTGATATCCTCTGCAAATCAAACGAGATATTTGCTAAACTGTAAGAAATGAATGCATATGAAAACTGAAATACAAAATAATGTAGCTCTATTTTCTTTTTGATTATTAGAGCATCAAGTTATTCGCACAGATGTGTTCGATCAGAGAATGAATTTCATCAACAATCTCAAGGAAGCACAAAAACAACTGTATTATCATGTATTACATACATTTATATGAACCACAATATAGTAATTCATGATCTCTATTTAAATCGCTGTCCATGATAGTGTTAACGAGAATATTTGGAATTGAGAGTTATCTTTAAATTTGAGATGCGCAAAAGAAATTATTAGTTACCTGAGATGGATCGAGGGTTAGCATCTTCTCAAGCAATTCCAAGGCATGACGATCGAAACTATAGAATTGAAAAGCTTTACCAAAATTGTAAAGTCCATGGCAGTATATAATTTGGACAAGGCTACCATATTAGCCGATAGAAGTAGGACTACTTACTGCTTGAATGTCTCTCTGACCCGTCTCTTTATTGGACGAGAAGGCTTGAAATTGTTGTACCAAGGCATCTTGGAAACACCAGGCCAGTTGAGTTCATCAGGAGTTCCACAAAGTTCAAATATCTTGGAGAGTTGCTCTGGCTGCAGAGATAGTATCTCCATTAGCAATGCCACATCATTTTCTAATAAGAAAACAGAGGTATCTTGGAAGAGAAATTTGTTAATTGAAAAATCTCTAAGCAAATCGCTTTTTATAAATTAAATTTCTTATATCAACTGTGATTCACAAAGCTAATCTTGATATCAACAATTGACTCTATTCAATCATAAAAGTAGTATAAAACCATCAACAATATTGCACTTCAATTATATAACTTAGAGAGTCGAACTGAGAATAACATTACAGAAACACTCTTCTGAAGATACAAATTAATCTTTGGCATTTTGAGTCTACTAAACTATTGTCCTCACAATTGGAAGTAACCATGAACATTAACATTTAGATGCCAAAAGAACCATAACAAGATCAACTGCATTGCAAACACCAAGAGGGAAAGGGTTTCCATCTGATTCTATAAATCAATGAAAATAAAAACTAATAAAATTGTTTAAATTCATAGCACTAAGATGCCAAGAACTAAAATTTTGCTACCTAAATCTATTGTTTTTACTGAAAAGTGAACCATTTTAACTGTGGGTTCATTGGGAATTCCTTCATTGACAATTGCTACATTGGAAATCCTTACCCAGTTTCATCAAACCTGTGTTTCCATGATTAAGAAAAAAATAAGATTATATTATCCTAATGAGTTTTAAGCTGTCTCCATTCTCAAGGAAAAAAATGTCATGACCAAAAATCTGGCACCTGGAAATATTAAATGCTCCATTATCACAACCAGGCCCTTGAAAAATTGGTAGTTGACTTAATAAGCTGAATCATATGGCCAAAAATTACATCCATGTTGTTGGTACTTGGTAGTAGACTAGTAGACCCAGTTATGCCTCTTATGAATTGACATCAGTAGCCCACCAATTTTAAAGTAAGACTAGATCAAGGGAACCAATCTCCTTTTGACATCATGCTATAGCACGTCCCAATGTGAAATTTCAGGTGCAAATATATATCCTAGTTCATGGCAAATGGTGAATCCTAAGACTAATTCCAACACATACAGAAACAATAAAAAGAATGGATAATAATTCTGAATTGCAATGCACAAAAAGATTCAAGTTCATGTCGATCATATAGAGGCAGGGAACAATTAAGTTAACTGGATTTGAAATTTCAGCAAGGTTGCTAGATATCTTGGATATATTACTTGACAAGGACATCTAACAAGATATTGATAAAGAAATCATTAACAAGATAGAGTGTGCTTGAAATAAAGAAATTTTTGGAGTCTAATGTGATTATTATTTATTCTTTATGCTAAATAAAATTACAAGAATGCGGTATGATCAACATATTAAAGCATCATAGTGTTGGCTAGTTAGAAGACTAGACACGCACAAAGATAGTGTACTAAAGATTACAATGCTAAGATGAACATTTGGTGTTACTAGAGAAAATAAAATTCAATAAGATAAAATAAATTGACATGGTATGGACATATGTTCAAAGATGACCAACAAATTTTATAGATAAGTTGAATCAATTAAAATTTGAAGGTGTGACAGTGAGAGGGAGATCAAATAATCTTCTAGCTATTGATCAAAGTGACAAAGGGTATGGTTATTACTAACAATCTGCATTGCATAGTGTTTAATAGAAAGATAAGGTTTAGTTTGTAGACCCTGAAAGGTGAGACCAACACATGCAATTAGTTGATGTTAGTGAGAAAAAAAGGTATTATCATCAAGATTTTGATATAACAAAATTTGGACATACATGTAAAAATGAGGTTAGAAAATTCTTTCTCCTACCAAAAACATCAGTCCAAATTCTAAGCAAGTTTTTTTTTATTAAAAGATAATCATCAACAGTACTGCTACAATGAAACCAGGATGATATATTCATTGTCTGTCTATACAGCAGTCAGCGAGTTGACTATGACATAGTCAACTGACACTTCCATCATGAAGAAACTGCTCTTTATATCTCTCAGCATCAACTTGTGTTTGTCCCAACCACAATAATTTGTGGTTGCTATATGGATCTTTCCTCCATTAGGCTCTCTAGGCAAGGTTATATTACTAACAATGTTCAAATCAAGTAATTCAATTTTTATGCATTAACTAGATTTGTAGTTCAGAATTTTATTCCTCTGTATGGAAGAGGCATATGAATTTATTATTACATGCTAATAATTTTAGAAGAACTAGCGAATGATCTATGAACATTCAAAACCACGAGTATCAAAAGCACCTATTAGTTGTTCCCTAAGTATTGTAAAAATATCTGTGGTCATAGATATGCAATCAGGCTATCAATAGTATTTGCTGGTGAATGCTAACTTGAAATTAAATTTTATATTAAAAAACAAATATGCTAAACCACAAAAATCATATAAGGCTTACTCAAATCAGTAGTACCTCATTCTTTCCGGGCAAGATTGGTTTTCCATGAAGAAGCTCAGCAAATATACAACCAACAGACCACATATCAACAGCAGGACCGTACTTGGTAGCACCAAGAAGCAACTCTGGAGGTCTGCCACCAAGAATTGAGATGAGTTAAAAACTGACAACTAGAGGTAATGCATCTTTTCTGTACAAAACGCAAGTTATATGCAAAAGGAATCTCACATTTATATTACCATATAACAGAATTCAGGTCTTACCTATACCACAAAGTAATGACACGGTTTGTAAGATTGCCATTATGGTCATTTGAGAATGATCGTGCAAGACCAAAATCAGCAAGTTTTAAATTTCCTTCATTATCAATTAAAAGATTTGATCCTAGTCCAGTATAGAAAATATATGGTAAGGATTCAATAATAAGGATGATTCTACCACAAACTTTAGAGTATTGAAGTACCTTTAATGTCACGGTGGAGTACTTGATTGACATGGCAATAATGCAGACCTGTGAGCAGCTGCCTCATATAGCACTAGTAAGATGTAAGACAAAAAAAATTGTATAGTTAGCATAAACTTAAATACTATAAGAAGTATTGTAAGTACTACTTATCATTAGGTACTAAATCTTTACCTTAATTTGAGGTACTGTAAATCTCATCCCAGGGCGATCTGATAGGCCAGTTAAATCATGGTCCATGTATTCAAAAACCATATAGATGCTCCCTTTGTACTTGTTACCATCTGCAGTACAAGAGACTAAAAGAGTTAGCAACACTGTTAAAGAGAAAGATAAATACCAAATTACCAAGCTAGCCCAAGCAAAGGCAAATTAAGTAAGTAATTCAGGCACCCCTCAATGTGAATCAGATTTACCTGGCTCTCCTTGCTCATCCTTCTCAGGACCTGAAAATTGTAGTCAATATTTACATTATAAAATCGTTAGATGAACTAACTGATGAAACAAACCAAGAGGGAAATGATAAGAGTAAAACCTGGAGAGGTTACAATCTCTTTGAGCTGAATCACATTTTGATGATGAAGTTTCTTTAGAATCTTGATTTCCCGTATCGCTGTTATGGGGAACTGAAAGGACAAATTAACGGAACTTATGAATCCTAGATCTAGACTGAAAATGTTATAATGTATTGGTTATACGAGTTCCAGAAAGAACAACTCAATAAACCATACCCCTTCTCTTTCATTGTCCATTCTAATTTTCTTCAGTGCTACTATCTCCCCAGTTTTGGTCTCTCGGGCCATGTACACTTGACTGCAACGACATAAGAATATACAAAACCTGAGCTTCAAAACAAATTACTGCAATCCAAGTACAGCACAAGACAGGTAGATTCTGAGAACCAAGCTTCTTGATTCTTAAAATGTGATCAATTAATATATATATATATATATAATTGGGAAGATTCAAAAGATATACTATGGCCAAGCATCAAAATGTGGCAATTTTGCCCTTATAGAGGAACAAAGTAAGGGAGTGACATCTCTTTTATCTGAACACACAAATGTAAAGTTTCAGTGAAATCATCAATTTTTGTTCTCCTTTCAGGTATTCATGTGAAATACAAAAGCATAGATCAATTTGTTTCTTTTAAAAGAAAGGTAAACACAATGGCACAAGGTGAAAAATTGTTTATAACTATTAAGCAAGGGGAATGGTTCATTTAGCTAACGAGTGTTCTACTTCGATTCTCAAACTGAAAAAAAGAAAAGGTAGAAGCACGCATACCAAGTAGGACAAAAGATCTAAAAGAAAATCAAAGAACGTAGCTGTTTATAAGAATTCATACGGGGAAAGGGGAAAAAGAAAGAGACAGCAGAGTCTCAGCCCTCACCAGCACATCTCAATGCGACAATTACCAAAGATGAGATTCTAAGCGAAAGGCGATGACTTTGCGGGGCCTTATGAACTCACCCATACGTGCCTTCACCGATCTGCTCCAATTTCTCGAAGCAGTCGACGCTTCGTGACCCCCACGAGGGAGACTCGCCGAGATTCAATTGCCCAGGAGTGGCCCCGGCCATTCTCCTCCGCCTCCAGAACCAGAAAAAAGAAGCTGCAGCAAAGACAGGAACAAGTCATTTGCTTCAAAATCGACAGAAGACATTGCTACAGTTAACCTAATGCTCCAGCAATGGCAGAGTCCTCACCTTAGGGTTTTGGAGCAGCGATCGATGGAGTCGCAAGAGAAAGGTAAAAAGGCGACGCGAAGACAAGGACGAGAACGACGGCGGCGAGTGCTGAACTCAATGCCATTGGCTAGGGATTGCAATATATACCTTGTCGCCAGTTACCGGTAGGGTTGAATATTTTATTCTAAGTCAAATTAAAATTTTGAATTTTTACAATTAAAATTATTTCAAAATTAAACAACATTAGTAGTTTCAATTAGTTTATTTTATTAATTCAAACTTTATTTGAGTTTATTTTATTTATATATTATTCAATTTTTAATTTAAACTTATTTGATTTCTAAATTTTTTATAGTTTTAAATTTATTTAATTAGTGAATGAATTTAACATTAAAGAATATTCATTTTGATATTTTTTTTATTTGTTTATAAATTGGATAATAATTTTATTATTGAATATGATTTACCAATTATTATTTATAAATAGCTCAAATTTTTTAATTTTTATTCATGAACATTCATAAATTGAGCATAGGTATTAAAGTTATTTATTTAATTTACATTATACATAATATTAAATGAATATAAATAAACTCTTATCTATTTACTAATAATTATTTAATTTATTTACAACCCTAGTTAAAGAGCCAATAATTTTATGAGATTATTCATAGACAATTAATTATGTATAACCCTTCAAGCTTGTCATTATTTCTACTAGTATTATGTCCTAAGGAAATTTTATGATTTTTTAAATACAATTTCAAATTTTAAATTACATTAGACTCTCTTTTTTTGCATGGGAGAACTAAATTTAAAGAAAAGTAATTTTAAGAGCTACGATATTTAATAGTTTTAGTTTATATGACTTGCCTTGAACCTACCTTGCACAAGAATATTGTAGAAGTGTAATGAAATTTGCCTCATAATATCATATGCTAAACAATGAAAGGAGTTGGGTTATTTAGGAAAATTTTATTATGGCCATTTGATAATGCTTTAATTTACAAGAATTATATACATACTTTGGCACTTAATCAGGTTTCCTGTAAATTTAAAATAAGAATAATGCAATTAATAGGGGTATGATTCCTGCTTAAAATTTTAAAAAAAATTATATACAAATTCTTAATATGGGGCCTTAATCGACATTAATTTCTTTTTAACGAAAAATGGTAAGACATCATGTTCCTAGTCGATTTGCACTTTGCAACCTGATTTGCCAATCAAGTAAACTTTGATTTTTCATGTACCTTGAAAAGCAAATATACTTTCGGATGAAAAAAAAAAACTAATGCTGCATCATGATTTGAGATTTAAAAAATTAAAACACAAAGGCATGATATAAAAGTCAGAGGAATTGGTTGTCTAATAAGTAAATTTGATGCAAAATCGTAAAAGACAATAAAACCAGAAATAGACTCATAATACGTGACAAAACATTCAAACAAACAAACACTTAAAAAGAGTCAATTTATACAACAAACATCGAATTAAACAAGCAAATTTTATTTCAGTGTTACAATCAAATTCGAGGGATATATCAAGGACTATGTGTTGTTTCACACAAAAAGGGGCCGGATCCAGTAATCACCAGTGATAAAACAATCAGCTAAAGACAAAATGATCCCCTCCCAAGCTTTGGAAAATCCTTTTTCTTATTAATTTCCATTTGCTTTGGGCACGAATACAAGCTTGTTAAGTAGATGAATCTTTTAACCATTTCTATGTTTCAACCAGAGCAACTTCAAGCTAAAAGTATAAGGAGAAAGGATCTACAAGAAAACAATGACTTGCAAAACCTAACAGGATATGAGCACCAAATCACCATTATTATAATAATAATAATAATAAAGGTATAACTTTCCATGTCAAAACCTAGAAGTTGTTGACGCTGTTGTTCATAGACCATCAATAGATGCATAACCATTGAGGTGTACTGCATCATATCCATGTGCTCACGGTCCAGAGAATATAAATCATCATGCATAAACTGAAACAGGAAAGCATGGTCTTCGTCGCAGCTATCACTGGTCTTGTGTGCTACAAGACTTGCAAACATGTGGTAGCATTATTAGAAATTAGAACATAACAAGACATGATTCTTACCAACTAAGAGGCCATCAACATATTTGTTACTATATATGGTTCAGTGCATACTGCAACCTCCAGCGGAGTATGCATCACCAGAGAATCATACAACCACCAAAAGGACTGGTTCAACAGCACCAACAACGATCATCATATCATAACAACTATGGGTTTCAAAGATCATCAGCCAGAGGATAACGAGCAAGCAAATATCCATCTAATATCATGTCACAGCTACATCAGCACTTTTTCAGGATCAGGCAACTAGAAAATACACAATGCAGTTCAGTATAAGTGCTGATAATGGTGAATGAATAGGTCGTGAAAAAAAAAAATTAAGTGATGTAATAATAGGAATTGTCCACCGATTGAACCTGCAAAGTTTTGGCTGGTTCAACAGCACCATCAACAACCCCCAACACGACCATCATATCACAATAACTATGAAGTTCAAAAATCATCAGCCAGAAGATGAACAGCAAGGAAATATCCTTCTGATATCATCTTGTCACAGGCCACATCAGCACTTTTCACGAACAGATAGCTAAAAAATGCACAATGCAGTCCAGATGAGCAACGATAATGGTCAGCAAATAGGTCCAGAAGATTAATAAAAGGGAAGAAAGCAGATATAGTATTAAATTACAGAAGAACAGAATTGTCCAACAATTAAACCTGGAAATTTAAAAACTAGTTTAACACCATCTGCGAGTCATTTTGAAAGCTACCATTGAGTCTAATGAAGACAACATGTAACCTTATAGCAGCCCAGCAAACAAAAAGTAACATAGCAATTACCACACAAGTTCTTCAACACCTAAGCACCCATCAATCCTGGAAAATAGAATTTTAAATTAACTATGAAATTTTAAAAACATAACTATGCATTAAGATCAAAAGGAAGATATCAGAATATGTAATGTCAAGTACCTCATTTGAGCTGTGAGGAGATGGGCTTCGAGAATCTGCACGGCGACCTGCAGGAGAAACACTTTTTGGAGGGGGCGACTTTGCGCCGTGGCTCCCTTTCTCAGGGCTTGAGGGAGGAGTGTGGCGGGGTGATGGACTCCTTGCAGGATTAGGACTACGCCTAGATGGTGAAGCACTGGTAACAAAGAACAGAAATCACAATATGCACAGTAAGATAGAAGCAAAAAGGCACCTCTGCAAAACGTTACCTGTCGTAAGAAGCACTCCTGCTCCTACGGCTATCTCTGCCACGGCTCCTGTGATAGTCAGGACTTCTACTAGGGCTTCGACTTCGACTTCGGCGGCGACTCTCTCTCTCACGGTCACTATACCTCTCTCTGCTTCGACTGCGGCTTCGCCTTCTATATTCTCGATCTCGATAGCTGTCTCTATGTCTGCTAGATAACCATAAAGTGTGCTAATACAAGTGGAAAAAGATAAACAGCCCAGAAAGCATCCAAAGACAATTTGAATGGAAGAATTACAACAACAACAACAACAACCGAGCATTATCCCACTATGTGGGGTCGGCTATATGGATCATTTTACGCCATTGAACAATTTGAATGGAAGAATTAAGGTGCAAAAATTTGTAGATGTCAGTTGCTTAACAGTTACAATGTTCAAGAATAATCTTAGCTGAAACACAAAGAAAATAAATTAGTTTTTTTTTTCATAGCATGAATCATGGCTTGACAAGCCAATTTAGTCAACAGACACAGGCCCATTGTGAGGAATTGAGGAAGAATAATGAGATATCTAAGCCTTTGATCAAAGTAACAGCACTACTTGTTTGCTTCAAGCTGCATAATTTATTTTTATTTTTAAGCCTGTGGTTTGACATCGATTAGAGGCAAATGATTAAAAAAAAACTTAAAGACATTAAAGGCTACCAAGCCTTGTCGGACCTTAATATAACAATGAAAGTAAAAAAAAACAATAAAGCATAAAAAGAAAGAAGCGGTAAAAAGTAAGAACCGCCTGAATTGAAAACTGCAAGGTTAGAAGTTTGCCTTGTTCTTTAGTTTACTTTTTTACACAAATCAAAGGAAAAAATGAGTTAATTAGTTCCGACTCCACCATCAAGCGCTTTTTAGATTCTCTGGCCTAAATTTATTACTGATGTCATCTTGCAAGAACTTAAAGAGACATATATGCACTGTTCATTTAGAAAGGATAAGTCTACAAAAGAATAATTTTTGCATAACAAATGCAACTTTTTAAAATTATCAACATGGAAAGAGAATCCACATTCACAATAAGATTCAGGAAAAAAACACTTCAGTTGCTCAGAAATGTCTTACCTGGGGCGAGGGCTGCGACTTCTTGATCTTCCCCGTTTGCTTGGGATTGCTTCCATAATTTTTCCTTTATGACTGGCAAAAGATATTTGATCAGAGCATAAATGAATTTTAACGATAAGACAAGCACAAAAACATTAGTCAAAAGAAATGCACATAAAGAAATAATGAAGTACACTCTAATGACAAACTGAATCCTTGTCTTTGGCATTACTTAATGGATCACTAACATTGGGGCCTTAATCCATCATTAACAACCAAGAATTTGTTGTTCGATTAAACCCTTCAACCATAGATTCTGCCCTACTGATTTATTTTATGATGTTTTAGATATATTATCATGAGAGTAGAAAAGTGACAAATTGACAAGCCCCCCAAAATGACCCATTAACTTGTTTTGCCGGCCATTATCCAAAGATGTTCCCAATATGAAATAGTTCAACAAACTAAGCCTATTAACTTCAACATCCTACAATTTCCCATGCTCAGATAATCTAGAATATCTTTTCTTTTTATTAGTATCTCAATAGATCTAACAACTAAATATCACTTTACTAAAAAATGACCAAAGTTATAAACTAAATTAGTCCCAACTCCCAAGAGTCTAGTTATCATTTTAAAACAAATAAGAAATTACATAGCTTACATGCGTTCAGCATTTGGCCCATATTTGGCAAATTGAACCATAATATTCCGACCATCAACTTCTCTCCCTATAATATCAAATAGAATTCATAATTCACAGTTAGTTTCAGATTACTTCAAACAAAAAACCAAATATTAACACCTCAAATTTTGGAAGGAAAAAGACATAATGGAGGAAACTTGCCATCAAGCCTTTCGACAGCCATCTGCGCTTCATCTGCATACTTATACCTCACAAAAGCAAACCCACGAGACTCCCCAGTCCTTCGAGTTCCCAGATACAAACAAAAAAAAAAGATAAAATTAATAAACAAAACTCACCAAATCCTACGGCAAACAACCAACGCTCACCTCCGGTCCCTCGGAATAAAGACGTCAACCACTTTCCCGTACCGATCAAACAAAGGAAAGAGATCATCGGCGTTGGTACCTAGCAATTCAAAAGGGAAAGCGAGGTTAACACTAAATACAGATCAGAAAACCGCGAAAGAGAACGAACAAAAAGAGAAAGCACTCACGGAAGCTGATGTTGAGGACGAGGAGGGAGTAGGTATCCTTGATGTCCGGCGGCCCTGTTCTCCCGAAGTGAGACATAGCCGGCGACGAGTTCGATCTGGATTCTAGGGTTTCGAAGAGGAATCGTCGAAGGCTAAGGAGAGCGATCCAATGGCAGGATACGAACGAGTGGCCGAGAATTTATAATGAGATTTGGTTATGCGGGTCCGTCCGGTTCGGAACGGCCCACTGAACAAGTGTACCGGGCCGGTTGTATTGTAATGGGCTGAATCTGCCTATCAATTAGAAGTGGCATATACGGTTTTTCATTTTTTGGAATCCTAATGTAAATAAAACGCTCGATTGAATGTTAGGTAATGGGGGGAAAAATCAAATACAATGAAGAAAAATAACTAACTATACTTGGAAAATCCTTATTAGTTCATTTATATTATATTAGTTTTAATTTACAATAAAATACTATTAATTTAAATTGTAACGGTCTCAAATAGGTGACTCCACCAACTAGTGTAATTTATGCTCATATTATAAGGTGACTTGAGTCCTACAATGAGCACAATTAAGTGACTTAAGTTTAACAAAGAGCAATTTATGCTCATATTGTAGTTAGTTGTCATCGTTGAGTTTGGAACCTTTAAATATATCGAAGATGACTTCTCCCATGATTATCCCACATTGAAAGACAGTAAATCCAAAAATTAAAATAAATTCTCATGTAAGAAAATATATTTATGATTTTTATCAAAATTCAATCCTTATTTAAATTTAATATATTTTTCGTACAATGACTAACTCGACCATGAATCTTTAAACAGTGATTCACTTTTACATATTTGAAAAGATTATAACCTGCTATTGCCTGTCATCATAGGACAATATAAATACACAAGCTAACAACAGTTGACCTGTACCAACTAGTAATATTTGTTTGTCTACGATCTTCCAAGTGAATCACTATAGATAATATGTAGTGGTTCTATTGAACAAGGTAGAATGTCATTTTAGAAGGAGCTTTCGAGATTCGGAGTACCAGCGCATGTAGCATGATTCAAGGTTAGGCCAGTCAGAATCAGCACAGATGAAGTGATGAAGCCAGAGAGATAGAACATCTTCTTGCTCCTCCCAAGTAAGTTTCGCGATCATTTCCTCCAATATGCTGACCATATCTGCTTTCTCTCGAATGCTTAGTATGGAACTGTCAACTCCGCAGCATGCATGGCAAAGCAACGGCAACCATGTCTTCAACATCGCCAATCGAGAGCCTGCGGTATCTATCGCATCATCTCGCTCCAATTCCTTAGAGTTGGTGTGCTTGAACATAAATACTTTGAACACAACAATGAAAAAATTCAGTAATGTGTCACTGAATCAGTGGTTCATAACTTAGCTTTGAACATAACAATGGAGAGGAAAAATATGTTGCGGAATGTTAGCAAGAAAAGATTGATACAAGAAGATTGTTTTAATCTGAAAAAAGAAATTTCTACCGTTACTTAAATGAAGAACAATTGCTTGTTTGTTTAATATCTTGTTATGTAATAGGGTCGATTTTTAAGAAAGCATTTCTCACATTGGTTCAACATTAAGATTGTAATTGATGTATCTGTAATCAAACAGACTGATCTTATCAATGTTTTCAGTGAAAGTACTTAACCCAAAACCAAGGAAAATAAAATTAGGAATAAATGATGAAAATTTGATAAGTGAATGACTCAATCAGTTGTGTACTAAAAACAAATAGGGGGGAAAGCATCTTCAAAACAGTTTGCAATTTCATGCTGTTTCTGGAATAAATTGATTCAATAATACTGAGATCTGAGATCCAGCGATCAATTTAAACTGTACTTATTCAGTTTGAGAAAACAAAATCTGACTCACCTTGGCAAGTTAGAGTTTGATTACTCATAGGATTATCCACATTACTGTCATAATTAAGATATCAACTCAACATGCGGTAGAGAAAATTTACAGTGGTAAGAAAGCTTTCAATATGTGGTGTATTAACATTTTATTAGTGTCAAGAAATCTATTTAGGTAGATTTTGCAAAGAGAGTCATCCAATAGTTATATGGGTTGAAAGATAGGTGTCAAAGCTAATAAGGGATATCTACTATCATCAATTGAACTCGATGAAAGTCACATTCAAATTTATATGTATATTTTTGAAATTACTAAATTAATAAGAGCTTTAACTTGCTCCAAAGTCAACTCCTAGCAGCCAGGGATTACACTAATAGACACTGTTCCTGATTTCTTTCAACTACCTACTCTATGGGACAAACACTGTATGAAGTATGGGTAGTAAGAACAAAATTTTGTGCCCTAACTCTAATAGAATAATTAGACCATGCAAGAGATAGTATAAGCTACACGAACTTGCTTGAGGGGAATCCAAACGGAGTCAAAAGAATCACAAGTTTCATCACAACAAGAGGAGAGGCATACATGCAAGTTCCAAAGATGATGCAGAGGATACCCACAACTAAGGATCTCTTAGTAGTTGTGTGGATCAACAAGAGCACTGAAGTTACTACAGCTATCATGAACACCGTTTCAAGTGCTAATAGTTTGATGACCTTCAACTAAATTATATTTACATGCATAGGTAGATTGGTTAGGGAGAAGTTTTAGATGGTACAAACACTATAAAGGGAAAAAAAATATTAGGCATGTTATACTTACGCGGCCTTGGCGAGCAGCATAGATTAAGAAAACAGTTAGGTAGAATACTTCAAAGGCTATACCAATGCTATTGATGGTGATAACTAGAAGGCTGTTGGGGTGGACGATGGGCAATCCATAGAAAAACCAAAGCAAGCAATTGAGCAATGTGGCGAGGTAGGGAATCGGCGAAAACTTCTTCACATCCTTGCTCTTGATGATTTGTATGTATGTCGGCCTATAAATCGTGAAAGAGTGTCCTTTAAATTAACATACAATCTTTCTAAGTTATTATCAATAAAAAAAAATAAAAAGTTTAAAAGCTTACATGGGCGACAAAAACAAACCACACGAGATTACATTGCCTGCAATGAAGATGAGTTATTTTTTTATCATAGATTATGGAAGAAGAAATTATTGATTTTTTTTTCAAGTAAAATAAATGCATATACCTATTAGTCCGATGATGTTGCGGATGATGCTTTGGTTCAATTTCATCTTTAAGATAGTATTGTTAACTCAAACTCTACCTTGTAAATCAATGAAAAGTAGGATCAAATCAAATATACCTCGAAGAACATATTCAAAAACCAAACTATAAGCAAAAATAATTTGTACGTACCAAAAGGGAAGAAGGCTAATGTTGCTAGAATTTGTGTTGTTTCTCTCTCTCTCTCTAGATGTTCTTTCTCCTCTATTCAAATATTTGATGTTGATGAGCATGCAAAGGTTGCATTTTATAGCTTAATTATACGTCACATGAAGACTTAGTTTGTGATATTTTTCATAATATCTATGGATGATGTCATAATCATTTATTGGACTTAGTGAATTTCGCCTTTTTTATTTTTGATTAAGTTAGGATATTCCACTTTTAATATAAGAAGAAAAGTACAAAATTATTTTAATTAATTAGCATAATAGATAAAAAAAAACATGGTCTAGTTAATCTAATGGATTAAATATTATTTAATAATTTGATAGATTCTTATTGAATTATTAATTTCAAATAATGTTTTCGTGTAATTTAAGAGAAGCTTTTGGAAATAAGAGAATTTTTAAAGGTTTAAATTATTTAGATATTTAGTAAAAAAAGTTTCATAAATAAAAAATGGTTTAAATAATATGGGTAAATTAAATGAGTTAATTGTCTTGATAATAATAACGTTTTTATTATTTACTATTAATTATCGATTAATTCAATTAATGATAACAAATTCATAAGATAAAAATAAATATCTCTTAATTTTCTTGATAATAATAATGTTTTTATTATTTATTATTAATTATTGATTAAGTCAACTAATGATAATAAATTTATAAGATAAAAATAAATATATCTATTTTTTATAATTAATAATAATAATTTTATTATTTACTATTATTAATTATTGATTAAGTCAACTAATAAAAGCAAGTTTATAAGATAAAAATAAATCTCTTAATTTTCTTGATAATAATAATATTTTTATTATTAATTATTTATTAAGTCAAGTAATTAATGATAGCGAGTCCATAAGATATAAATAATTATCTCCTTTTTCATTTACAATATTTAAAGATAAATATCATACAATATTAAATATAAGTAAATAAATATATAACTAATAAAAAATAAAAAGCAAGTACTAGCTTAGTTCTCTATGCCAATGGAATAAGACTAGAGTCTCTACGATCATACCTCCTACTTACGCTTCTGTATATAGTAATCATATATTCTTTGGGCTAGTTAGATTAATTTTTATTATTTATCTATTTCGTGTTAATTTTTGAATGGATTGACAGAATCATTGAGGATGAACATTTCACCCCACATGTACATAACAACCATACTACTATTTATATTTGAAAGAACATGTAATGATAAAATTATTATTATGTAATTTAAAAGTTATAGATTTGAGTCTTAAAAATAATTTTTTTATAAAGTAAAATAAAATTATATATAATAAATCTTTTCCTGAGATCTCGTATATTAACGTCCACTTTATACACTGAACTATTTTACTAATTTTTTATTTGATATATCTGCTTCAGCAAGACCTATTCTGTCAAGTAGATGAACCGGCCAGCCTGTACTTACTATAAAAGCTTGAGCCGATACGCACCATCCACCTGTTATGACTCGTGCGAGCTAGAGGGGGGTGATGAATAACTTCAATCACTTCTCGTTGTTACTTTGTATTCGTCATTGAATGCGTAGTGAAAACTTAAATCAACTTGGACGTCACATACACTACACCTTGAATGTCACATACACTATACATTGATTTTACTTAATATCTATCTCCTTGAGGTGACTAATCCAAGGGTCTACTACTCGCTCAAAGCTTCACTATGAACTCTCTCATTCTCAAAAACTTTCTGGAGGGGGAGAAGCCTCGTACAAGAAGTTCTTACAAGAACTCAATAAGAAAAGCAAATACAAACTCAAATGAAATCGAAAATGACTTTACAATGAGAACCTTGCTTATTTGATCTCATGTTTTTTTGGAAATGCCTCTTATTGGTTTGGAAATACAATAATCCTCTAAAACCCCCAAGAACTAGCGGCTCAAAGTCTCCACAGAATCCCCTTTGCCAGGGTAGCTTTCAGGCTGCAAAACACCTACCAATCGTTTGGTCTTATCCCCAATCGATTATCACATCAAATTCGACCGTTTAAACCTATAGAACATCTCTTTGTTTGCCCGATCAATTAATTGGTGAGTCATACCAATCGATTATCAAATGTTAATTGATTTCCTCAATCGATTCCGCATCCTTCTGTTCACTCGAGAAAACACAACCAATCGATTGACCTTAAGCCAATTGATTGTCTCAATCAATTCCAAACCTTTTTGTTCGCTTGAGAAAACACTTCCAATCGATTACACCAATCGATTGGTACTGCCCCAATTGATTCGAACACCTTCTGTTCGGTCGACAAATTCCTCCAATCGATTGGAACTACTCAATCGATTGCTTCAATCGATTAGAGGAACAAACTCGGAATTCCGAGTTTAAGATTTGCAAATCGATGGGTAGACGTCATCAATCAATCGATTGCTACCTATAATTTTAGCCTTTCCATGGCTAAAATCATATCTTGCTTGGTATTCGATTGACCTCAACCTACCAGGACTTTTCGTTGCCCAATATTTGATCATCCTTAACCTATTGAGACTTTCTCATTGCCTAACATCCGATCAACCTTGACTTGTCAGAGCTTCTTCACCTGGTGTCTGGTCCTTAATTCATGACCCACTTGGACTTAATCTAGTTCTTAACTATGTTTGCCTAGTTTCTAATTAGATACTTTACCGCCTAGCCTTAACTAGGTTTTCCATTATCTAATCTTGCTAGGACTTTCATTTGCCACCAAGTATCCGATCCTTCGCAACTCACTTGGAGTTTTTCTTTGCCAACTTTTCGTTGGACTTTCGATTATTAAATTTCTGATTTTTCTTAACCCACTTAACTTCTTATAAATATATTATCGAAACATCAAAATCTAAGTTCGAATTAATTTGAATTTGATCAACCTAATCCACTTTGGTCCGAAATTGATTGCACCAATATCACCTTTCATCCGTCCTAATCCGAGTCCCGGTCCTCGCGTCGATGTGTCGATTCTCTATCCTAGTCCTCGTGTCGATTGCCGTCGTAGTTGCTGAGCCAATCAATGGTATGAGCTCTGAGATCGAGCCAGATCACGAAGAGTGATGAAGATCGTAGAGAGAGAGAGAATTATTCGAAATGCAAAGAAGAGCTAGAACAAAGGTCGGGCCACATAAACTGATGAGTGACTTTAATTTAATTTTTGAAATATCCATTTAAAATTTTTAATTTTTTTGAATATCTATGAAGACTACTAATATTTATTAATTTCAAATCTCTTTCAAATTTAATAATTTTTTAAATTTGATCTTTAAATATTTTCTTTTTTTTTTTACTTTGAGAAAAAGTTTGAAATTAACATAGAATTAAAATTGTATGATATTTAAAATATGAAATAGTACTTTCAAAATAGGTTTAAATTTATTTTTTCTACAATTTATTTTTTGAAAATTTTTATTTTCAATTTAAAAAGAGAAAGAGTTTGAAAATAAGCCTAAAATTATATATATATATATATATATATTAATTTTTAGTTTTTAAATTTAAAATTAATATATCCTTATACAATATTATATTATTTTAAAAATTATATAATATTGTGGTAAACTAATAGATTTAGTTAAATAAACTCATTAAAAATATGATTAACCATTACTCAATCATAAATTGATATATTTTAAGTGATAGCTTTTTCTGTATCGAATTGGAATAACTTCAAAAATATTTAAATATTGTTATTTGAGACTAATTATATTTTATATACGTTATGAAATTTAGTTATTCGAAAAAACATTTTAATTTTTTTAATTATATTAAAAATTTTGAATGACAAGATCATATAAGATTAAAAACTCTTGGAATAAATTATTCAATTATAATTCAATGACCAATAAATATATTTTTTTCCCATTAGATACGTTTATTTCACACTTCAAATTAGAGAGATGCAATCTATCACATCGAGACCAAAAAAAAGATTAATTTGTTTAATCATTAATGCAAATTAATACAAGAAAGTTTATTCGTATAATCATTAGTTAGAAAAACAAAAACATAAAATAGTTTCATCTAATCTGAAGAAGAAAAAAAAGCGCATATATATATATAACCTACACATCTTATTCTATACAACCATATGCATCTGCTGAGGTGACATAATCCTGATTACAGCTGATCATATCATACATATTTTGATCAATGATGTGCAGGTGACCATTTCAACAGGTGCTCATGATTGTACAGGATAAGATGTGCAGACTAACAGAACTCTCTCTCTATATATATTAATCCAAACTAAAGTCGTTGAACGTTACACTGGTAGCTCCAACTCAGCTTGAGCATTCGGTGTGGAATTGAAATAACAAGCATAGAGATAAGATCGTCTCAATCATTCTTGAGACCCTAGGCAAAAAAAAAAATCTTAATATTTTTTTAAAAATAAATAATAATTTTTTAAAATATAAATTTTTATATATAATATTATTATTAGAGGTATTTAATTTTATTAGTAAATTTAAAAAAAAAATCTTACATTATAAAAGATTTTTTTCATAATTGGAAGTAATGACTAACTAGGTCATGTATCAATAACTTTATCTTATGTCAAAACTTACTTCTTTATTAATAATTTTTTTAAAAAAAATTATGTTAAACTTTCAAATATAATTTTAAATTAAAAAATAATATATTTGTCTAATGATTATTTTTAATTAAATAAATAAAGTTAAATTTCACCAATAAAATATTAAAAATACTAACTAATTTGACAATAAGTAATATATTATTGTAATACTATTAATATATATTTTAATTGCTATTTTTTAAAAAATATCAATCAATTTTAACTTCGATGAAAGAAAGTCTTGACGTAACAGTAAAATTATTATTGTGTGACCTAGAGATGACAAGTTTGAGTAGTAGATATAGTCACTGTGTACAATAGACCCTTCTTCGAGATCCTGTATTAGCGGAAGTTTTGTGCATCGAACTGTCTTTTATCAATTTTAACTTTGATAAATTATTAATTAAATTTATTTAGCCAAAAATATTTAGCTAGTAAATATCGACAACGAATTATAAAATAAAAAAAAAGAGTGTGCATAATAACTTGTAGAGAAACAAGAGCAAAATAATAATGGTATAAAAATGATAATGAAAGAGAAGAAAAAATGAGAAAAAAAATAAAATTTAGAGAGAAATAGTAATATAATGTTAAATATGTTTTTGACTTTCAAAGTATTTTTTTTTAAAAAAATATCAATTACTAATAAATATAACCAATATATATTATTAATTTATTAACCAAATTAAATTTTTATCTATAAAAAATTAAAAATTATGGATTAAATTTTAGTTAAAAAAAGTATCAATCAAATCTAACTTTAACCATACAAAATTAAAATTATCAATCAAATCTAACTTTGATGAGTAAAAAATAAAAAATGATAAAATTTAACTTTAATCTATAAAAAATTACAACTTATTGACCAAATCTAATTTGGCTAGTAAAAAATTTAAATTATCGATAAAAATAAATTACTAAAACTTATTTTATCCATAATTTTAAATATTTATCATCTAAACTCATATATTTTTAAAAGAATAATCATATATAATTTGGTGGGCCGCAATATAATAGGGGACCTAGGCATAAGCCTTAATGGCCTATGCCTTGAGCCGACCCTGATCCATCTATTTGGGTTTTAGGTCCTTGGTGCTGAAACCCATCTCTTAGCCGATGGCATTCGGCGAGTCTTCAAAGCTAAGGTTTCTAAACCCCCGCTTTATGGATACAACCAAGAAGTCCTCAACGACTGTCGCCAGATCCTCTAGGCTGTTTATAACACCCTTTCCGACCCCAGCTCCCGTGGGGACTATAACTGCGGCCTGACCCTGATTCCACTATCACAACCTACATCTCTTGGATAATATTAAATACGATAAATAAAAATAATACGTATTGATCGAAAAATAAGATTAAAGGAATTTTTGAAAATTTACAGAAATTTTTTCGGGATTTAGTTGGAACTATTTAGAGGAGTTCACGAGGATATAAATGATAGACTTTTGGGAGCCTGTTTAGAATATCAATTTTATTTGGAGTTGATTAAAATCATTAAACATAAGGTTGAAATTGTTTAACTAAAGTTGGAGATAGTGAAATTGAAGTTTAGTTATTAAAACGCTAAGTTGGGTTAATCATATAACAAGTTTTTACTGTTCATTTATTTCTCCACAGAGCATCTGTTCCTTCTCCCGATTTTTCTCCACAATCGAAATGCTTCAACCACAGCCAACCCCTTTCTTCTCCTCGCCCAATTGATTTCCCATCTCCATCGAGCAATCGTCGTCAGCCCCTCCTGCCACCGTCCATCGACAGCCAGGTTTCCGGCCATTACATCTACCACGACCGCAGGATTCAACAGCTCGGTTCAGGCAGTGGAAGATCAAGATGTTTCGTCCCTTCGACCAAAGCCGTCGGCCAACCCACAACACACGGCTAGGTCACAATTGAAGAGGGCGGCTCCGATCCCTTCGCTCTTCCCGATCCTATAGCCAGCAGTCGACGCCGGCCAGGTCACAGCTTGCAACCACGGTCTCTGCCACTGCCAAGCCATCTTTGCGGTTGTCGTTACCCTTGCTACCGACCAGTCTGATTTAAGCCAGAACACGATCAAGAGAGGCCAGCTTCTCGATCCTTTTATTTCCCCTAAGATCAGTCGATTCCCCCTTCCCTCCTATGTTCTCTCATTTCTCCGGCCATGGTGACCTCTGGCAGCCACCATCAGGTAAGGTT
>JBBUKS010000002.1:9736667-9748355 GCA_038050645.1 Hedychium gardnerianum | reverse complement strand
GACTCACCTTGGCAAGTTAGAGTTTGATTACTCATAGGATTATCCACATTACTGTCATAATTAAGATATCAACTCAATATGCGGTAGAGAAAATTTACAGTGGTAAGAAAGCTTTCAATATGTGGTGTATTAACATTTCATTAGTGTCAAGAAATCTATTTAGGTAGATTTTGCAAAGAGACTCATCCAATAGTTATATGGGTTGAAAGATAGGTGTCAAAGCTAATAAGGGATATCTACTATCATCAAGCTATAGCTTTGATAGTCTCGAGCTTTTAGGATCAGCTACATGGATGTTATTCATCAATTGAACTCGATGAAAGAGTCACATTCAAATTTATATGTATATTTTTGAGATTACTAAATTAATAAGAGCTTTAACTTGATCAAAAGTCAACTCCTAGCAGCCAGGGATTACACTAATAGACTAGCTATAAGCAAAAAAGCAAATACACATAGTGTAGCCAAAATAGTCAAGAGAAATGTGAAAGAGAAGTCATAATAAATGAAGGATCGAAAGGAATGAATTTCCTATCAATTAAACAAAATGGTTGAATTGAAGAGGAGCTCATTGTTAGCTCATTGCAGCAATATAATATTTATCAAATGTAATGATGTGTTTTATTTAATATATTTAGATCTGAAAGATTCACAACATCAAGTATCTTGCTTCATGGCAAGCGACTTGGGAGCATTTATCTCTCGAGGAAATAAATATTTTGATTTGTCAGTCCTTATAATTTATCTCTCAGCTTTGTTTCAGCCTTCATATGGTGTCCAAACTGAAGTAGCATTTCTAATTATCCGTCCCCTATTATTTTTTTTAGTTAGCATCCGATATTTAAGTCTTCAACTTGATTAATTAATTCTAAAATGATCGGCTCAATCCTATAACTAATTTTCATCGTTCATTAGTAAATAGGAAAAGTATACGTAGGGCCTAACCACAGCACTCTGTCCGAGGCTGTCAGCCCTATCCCTCAGCCTTCGTACGGTGTGCATATAAATATTGTTCATCATAGTATTATTTGATAAAATTAAATTTTATGTAACTCTGATGTGATCGGACGCAAGAAAATAAATTGATTGAAATAAAAAAGAGATTTTTTTAAAAAAAATGTTATCGACCATATGCCCCAGAATATGCTTCTCTCTACCATGGCCGCTAAGAAGAGAAAGGCTCCAAAGCTTCTTCCAATCATCAATCATAAGGCAGAGAGAATATGAATAAAGGGGATTAAGAGGGGGAAGGATAGTTACCGCAAACCCGAACGAGCCCGACTTGAAGCCGCGGCTCGGCGGAGATGGCGAACGCTGCGAGCCGTGACGCCGACCCCCACGATGTCACCGCCTCTGAGGCGGCGCCGCTCTCTGCCATCTTCTGCCCAAGCCACAGTGTCTCCGCCGCTAGCTTCTCCGCAGACGCGCCGAATCTCCCATCTCCCGCCGACGCGGCCCACCTCCTCACTCTCGATCTCAGCGCTCCCAGCGCTTCCATGATCTTTCCTCCATCCACCGATGCCGGAGACGCCTCCGCCTCGACGGCGGCCTCGAGGAGGGCGATCGACCTCGAGAACGCGGCGGCCAGGGCGGCGCGGTTGAGCTCCTGGAGCTCGTCCGAGCCACAGACGAGGTTCCCGTCGAGGATGCGCTCCGCGATGGAGCGTACGAGGTCGTATTTACGGGAAGCGACGGGGACGAGCGACACGGCGGAGAGGACGCGCGAGAGGGCGCGGCCGGCGCTCGTGGAATCGGCGGGAGAAGGGAGCGGGAGCGGCGGGGCGGAGGTGCGAGGTAAAGGAGGGGAGGGAGGTACAAAGGAAGCAAGGCGAGAAAGGAGAAGGGAGAGGATCGAGAAAATGATGTGGAGGAAGCAGAAGAGGAAGCGGCGGAGGCTCCGACCGCCTTCGCCGGAGGAGAGGAGGAATAATCGCGGACCTTCGGAGAGAAAACGGAGAAAGAGGGAGCTGAGGGCGTCGATGCAGACGCCGGCGGCGCCAACAAACTTCGTGTTCTCGACCATTGGAAAAGAAACTTGAGGAGGTAGGAAAGGCATCGGGAACACTAACCTGGTTTTATAAGTATTCTAAATTACGAGTATGCCACGGTGGACTGACCCAAAAAAAGAATCTAGGGTAACCTAAAAATATCTAAAAAAACGCGTTACAAATAAAAAAAAAAAGAAGTCAATTTAATCAAAATTATTCTAATTGATTGAATCGAAATTTTATATCAACCGCTACTAAGAAATTCACATATTTGTGATGGTAAAAATAAAATCGTCCCCTTAAACGATCCCAGATACTCTGAAAAGACCCGGATAAATTAAAAGGGCTTATTTAGTTTTAAGCGACTTTCTTAGATAGGGGCAAGGACGTGGGGAAACTTTGAAAAGAAGTAAATCATAGAGTTTATTCAATTTTAGTCAAATAATCTTTTTAGATAAAGACACGAGATAATCCTGCATCTTAGCGACCTCACACACTCTGAAAGTGTCAATGATAGGTTTATTCAATCTTAGTCAAATAATCTTAATCTTAAACAGAAGATAGGATCTCACAAAAAGAGAATAAATTATGAAAACTTATTCAATTTTAGCGAAATGACCTTCTTAGATAAGGACATGAGATCATCCAAAACAATATTTATTATATGTCAAAAATTAAATCATACATCTATGATGACAAATCATGTCCGAATACTAACTCGATTACATTTGCGAGACAAAAAAAATTACGTATTTGATGATTAATTCGAGAGTTAATCATGTCCTAATTAAAATCATATCTCAGTTAGAATTTATAATTTTTTCCCCCTCCATGATTAAGATAAATCAGAATCGAACTGAATTCAAATTATTCAAAATCATGAGCATCTGCATATTACACATTTAGATTGATTTTGGTGAATTTATATCTATTTATCGCATTCAACTAACATTCATATAAAAGAAATAAAAATATAATGCAATATTTAACGAAATTGTAATAGGATGAAAATAATAAGAAGAAGAAAACAACAACATATGAAAGAATACAAAAATTAATAAGAAAAAAGAACTTGCTGAAAGAAATTTGCCACTTTGATTTTCAGAACTTTCATTTTTGCTAGTAATCAAAAGCAAAACATTACAAACTTTGAAGAAAACATGGATTCCCAATAAAACAAGAACAATCCTGTTC
Source organism: Hedychium gardnerianum (assembly GCA_038050645.1). Classification (NCBI taxonomy): domain Eukaryota; kingdom Viridiplantae; phylum Streptophyta; class Magnoliopsida; order Zingiberales; family Zingiberaceae; genus Hedychium; species Hedychium gardnerianum. Next base: position 9,745,173 of record JBBUKS010000002.1, on the reverse strand, counting down.
AAGTTCTATACATTGAAAGGTTTCAATTCCTCCCTCTGACTTGAACAACTTTTTGAGTCATTGGGCTCCAATACTTGAACAGTTATTCACCTATATGCCAATGGTAAGTGCTTATCTGATACTTCTTCCAAATCTTTACAACTCGGTAAAAATGAGCTGCTTTTAATGTTTCATCCAAGATGTCTTTCTGACTGGGTTTCCAGCTCCAGTTCTTTCTTCACTGAAATGGGATTATTAGTGGCAGAACTACCTTCTGAAGAGCTCTGCTTGGTATCCAAAAATCTTCCTAGCTTGCCAATTGCAAGGATCAATTCCAGCTGCTTCTGTTGTTGCTCCTGTAATAAAGGTGTTGAAGATGGGGGGAAAATAGCATTAAAACAAGCTAGAAACTTATCAGCAACTTTGATAGTTTCAATCATGGAAAACACAAAGTACTCGAGAAAGTTTCAATGATCATTCTTTTCTAAGTTGATGTGCTCTAGTTTGATTTACTAAAGAGAATGGATAATAAGTTATGAACCAATTGACATACATTAGTTCCTCATGAAGTTCTCTACTGCTGCTCTCTAACTGCCCCAGAACTATTGATTCATCAAATACTTTGTTTTAGCATCATCATTAGTACAAGTGTTGAACATGCAAAAAAAATGTGAATAAAACAAGAAAGAAACTTATTGGCAACTTCGATAATTTCAAACATAAAGGGTATATTTTAAATCATTATAGAGCAAAGAAAATAGATGAAAAGGTCTTAATGATTCTATTCAGTACACTAAGAATCAGCTAAGTGTCGGGCATGGAAAAAATGTGTCAATAAAACAAGAGAAACTTGTTGTCAACTTCGATATTTTCGTAATCATTGTCGAACACAAAGTTTTTGAGAAGGTTTTAATGACAATTCTTTTCTAAATTAATGTGCCGTTAAAGAGAATGGATAATTTGATAAGTTAAGAAGACAAATCAACATTAGTGTTCTTCACGAAGTTCTCTACTAGCGCTTGCTACCTACCAAAAACCGTTCATTAATTCAAATACTTTTTTCAGCGTCGCTTTGATAGCTGAATATGGAAAACATGTGTCAATAAAACAAGCTAGAACTTTTTCAGTAACTTCAATAATTTCAAGAAGGGGTCTGATTGCAATACATAGGACACAAAGTACTTAAGAAGGTATTTATGATAATTCTGTTCAAGTTAATGTACTATAGTTTGCTTTACTAAAGAGAATGGGTAATTTAATAACAACCAATCCACCATATTGTTCATCATGGAGTTTGCTATTGGGTCTCTACCTGCTGCAAAACCATCAATTCATTCAAATACTAGTATTAGGCTATTAGCATTATTTTAATTGGGTTTCTTAGACGGAGCAAACTTAAAATAGATTTACTTTCCTTTCTGTCTTATATATTGATAGGTTGGTTAAGGATTACTAATAGCAATTGCAAAGTTGACGAAGCTGTACATGTATGGATCATGCTCCTACCCATTTCCATCTAGAAGGATCATCATTGAGGGACGACCTCAGTGCACAAAATCCAGAAAATTGTTTATGCCTAGGAAACATCAATCTTTAATTTCTCCAATCCATTAGGAAGAAGATAATGCAGAAAATACCAACCCCACAGACTTCACCAAACATTCAACAACATAATAAGCTCTATGTCCCAAATATTTGGATCAGTTTCATGCACTCGTTTTTTAAGTTTTCTTTTATAACTTCATTTGCTTCTTAAACTTATAACTCTAATTGATTTGGTCCTATTTGAACATATCTATACCATGCAATAACATAAACAAGCCATATGTCCCAAGTGTTGGATCAGTTTCGCGCTCTCCTTTTGAGCCATGTATACTAAGCTTGTTTAATTTTTTTTAGAAATTTCCTTTTTGTAACTTCATTTGCCTCTTAAATTTGTAAGTTCAATTAATTTAATTCTCTTTGACCATATCTATACCATTCATCTAACGCATGCTCCTAGTAAATTCACATATCCATCTCAACATTTTTATTTCTACCTTTTTTTAAGATAAAGATTCTATTTTCTCAGTAGTTGCACCATTCTTTTATAAATGTTTCTAGGCATATAACCATAAACTCTGCTCTCGATTTTAGCTATCAGGATTTTTCCTATGAATAACTCTTTTTAATATCTCTTATGCATAATAATATATTTACAATAAAAAAAAATCTTGTTCATCTTATTTAATTCTTTCTATACTTTTTCCTTTTAAAATTTCTCAACTTGCCTTTCCTATATTCAACTTAGTTCCACTAAAACTTCATCAAACTTTAAATGACTGAAATATTTATTCAGAAAAAAAAACTCGATGGAAACTACCAGACCAAGAATATCATTGCAGTTAATTAGTACTTGTACAAATCTGTAATTCAGAATTTCAGATTATAAAAAAGACATTATTCTTGTAATACAAAGCCTCACCTGCATTCCCAACAAAATATTTTGGATTTCTCTAAGCTCTTTCTCAAGAATTTCCTCTTGTATAGCTAATGCTCGAGTAGCTTCGGAATTCTTCTGTGCTAAGGCTGCCGTCTGCAGCATCAAATTATGCATTTGGAGTTAACCAACCCATATACTTATTATGCAAAAGAAAAGCATGAAGACAGAAAATAGAAAGTTTAAGTTGTCAGGAAAAGTAATAGAATAATATAAATGGCCAGTTTTGTAGAAATGTCTCCTTTTCCTTTTTTTCTGTTTAGTAAAAGGGGCACAAGGAACAAAGAATATTTTTCATTTTAAGTTTCAAGGTTAAGCATATCATAAGAGAAGGTTATATTTCTATCTACACTTCTTTTGGTCTTGTCTAATGTAGCTTTCCCAGATCATATCAGAAAAAGATTCTCTTGCCAACAGTTCGACAAATTCCTGATCACTCAGCGAGGCAAATAACTTTTGTCTACTATTTTACTGAATCAATTGCTATGTAATATAAAGTAAGATTAAACATCAATTACTTATAGCAAGCTACACAAAAATGCATTGAAAATAGCTCAGTATGTAGTAAAATCAGCAAATCGTTTTTCTCTTAGGCACCAACATTAGCTGCATATGCTCATAAAGATATTGAACATAAGAATGCTACTAATGTGAAAATAACCATGTCTTAGGTTTCAAAGTCCTTTATATTACATATTAATACTATGATAAAGGGCCCAATGGGCATTACTAGAATGGCTTGCTTTCTCAGATTATTGCAAACTCTAGCCTCAACTAGATGGGTTTACTAATTTTCGTAAATAAACACGTTTATAATAGATCAAGGCACAGATTACGCAAGTCATTAAGGATACAACTATCTAGATTGTTCCCTTTCTTAATAGTCCAATAATTAATTAGCCACTCACTTTAACATGGTAGTAGAGAAAATGCCAACAATATATCTCATCAATACATGTATTCGGTGGGCAGTAAACTGAAGTATACCAACCCATGTATGAAGGGTGAGTGTTAAAGATGTAACTACAAAGATTGGTCCCTTTCCTAATGGTTTGAGTTCTGGGGATAATCAGTTAGTGAATCAACTTTCACAAGTTATAACATCTTTCAATACATCCAACTTTTCTTTTACAACATCTACTGGAATACAGACTTGGCATGCTAATGGTACCCAACACCAGACCCTTTTGAAACGTTACCACAAAGAAATCCTGATCTTTCTTTTTAAGCAATACTGTGCGTGTAACAAATCTTCCTTGACAAGGTATTCCCAGATCGTGCTTAGTTTTCATATACTTATGCTTCTAGTAGGTTTGTTCTATAGTGTGTGCTAATATGGAGCCTAGTCAATACTGTACTTGTGTTTTGGATAAGTTTCACAGGACATGGTATAGTTATACGGCATCCACTTCGCCTGGCACTTACAGTTGGAGTGGAGTAGCTGTGTTACTAACTAGAGTGTTGGCGGGGCATATGTTGACCAGACACTGTGTCTGCATTATAGTGCAGGTATTAGCAGTCCTAGATTTCTGCAATAGATGTTAAAATCCCATGGTCTAGGTTTGACTGAATTTAACAACTATCTTTTATGTTGCTAAACAATACCCTCTGCATAGTTAACTCCTAACCTTTCTGTATAATAGTTGCAGTAAGTAAGGTAGGGCATCTGATGCATCCATTGTAAGATTTTGTAAGTAGTAACTGTTTGATGCATATAGCTGCCTAAGGTGTACTGAAAAAAGACTAAACTTTAGACGAGGTATGTGCAATGCTACAGCATTCAGTTGTGTCGGAGTGATAGAATGCAATTTTGCTGTGGACATGTGATTGCAACCAGCTCTAGTCTAGTAGATAAAAACCCAGCTGAGGAGTACTATGATAAAAAGGATTCTGCAAAGCATAAGATTTATAAGAGAAAATATAAGGTTGGTATTACCTCACGAATGGGTTCTTTTAAGGCCTTCTTAGTGAGTCTAAACCTAGTATCAAGCTTCTCAAGATGCTTAGATAAAACCCTAATGATGGTGGCCGAGCTCCGGATATCCTCTTCCACCTTCTCGAGCCTCCCAACAAAACCAACCACCACTCCATCTTTGTTCGCCCTGCAAATCCTCCGCCACTGCCTGCAACGAATCACACTCCCAACCACCACCGCTCCAACCAGCAGCGAGTATTGCAAGACAAAAAAATTACTTCCAAACGACAAATGGAAACCCTTTAATGCTCCGGTAAATGCGCTACTCGCGAGGACCCAGATCGAACACATGACGGCTGGCGCCACGCAGAGCACTTCGGCAACTAAAAGAAGCTCATCCAAACCCAGGTGGCCCCGAAAATCCCTGCTCGGGTTTCCAGCGATAGTATCACCTAAAAAGATCGAATTTTTAAACTTTCCCCAAATGCTGGAGCTGATTCCAGCAATTGACCTCGCATTACCTGGGAAGGCGGCGCCGATTCTCCAGCGATACGCGTCGGCCGAAGGATGTGGTGGTGTCGCCTGCTGCAGAGGAAGTAGGCGCCGATCCCGCGAGAAGAGAAGCGAGAAGGGAGCAGGAGTCGCGAATCGGGCGCGGCAGGGGCAAGCGGGGAGCGGGAGGAGGCGATCGAGGCGGGTGAGTGCGGTGGTCGCGATAGACATTTGCTTCACGGGGAGGCAGCCGGAAGATGAGAGGAATTCAAGGGGGGGTGAGATGGAAGGGACGTGTTGGGAGAGGGGTGGAGCTATTGAAGAAGGACACGCAGTGAGAAACTGGGAATTGACGACGACGGACGGCACGAGAACGGAGATGAGGTGGTGGTGGTGGTGGTTCGAAAAGTTAAGAATATTTCACCTTGCTCCTAAACTTCTCATTTTACCCCTCAAAGTTTCATAAATGACAAGTTTACCTCTGTAGTGCATCAAACAAGATTTTAAAAAAATGAGACGATTTTAATATATATAAATAGAATGACAAATTGACTTATTCACTAAGAAATTATTTTTTAAAAAATATTAATATGTATTATTTAATGTTTTTAAGAGTTTTGTTAATCATATAACTTACAAAATATTTCTTTGAATAGTAGTTTATTGATGAAAATGATATAATTTATTAATCACATGATTAATAAATTGTCGCCTGTAATAATAATCAATATACTTATTTATTTTTGTGAGATTTTTAATTTATTTTAATAATTGATGAAATTTTTTTATGAAATCAAATTGATCATCCTCGATTTAATTATTATTTTTAATATACTTATTTATTTCAAATCAATGCTTGTTTTTTGATTATTGAATTCACAATCATTTAAATTTCTTGATCCCTAATAATGGAAAGATAATATTTTATTGGGTATGAAATTAAATATATATATTGTTAATTCATGTATTTAATTTTTTTAATCGATTAATTTTAAAAATAATTAATTTAATCTTATAAAAAAAATTATCAATATCAAAATAAATTTAAAAATACAAATAATTTTTCACTCAATCATCAATATATATTATAATTAAAAATTAAACCATAAATACTTTAAAAATTACTGAAATGTCTCGCACCTTAGCCTGGGATTAAGATTAAATATTATTTGAAAATATGGATAATTGATCTGTCGTCGTCTCTAAGTTATCTACTTGTCTGAGCTTGATGTAGGGGTATTTTTGTCCTTACAAACTATCTCTTTAATATGACAAAATATATGGGGTGCAATTGGTAGTTAGAAACTTTAAGGACTAAATGAGAAGATAAATAAAATCTAAGGGGGGGAATTAAAAATTCTCATGATTTAATGATGCTCATCTCGAATCTGAGTTTCAACTCGTTAACAAGAGTCCAAAGGTCATCGGATTTTTTAAATAAGAGTTTAAATGAATTATATTCATTTTTTCAAATATTTAAAAGTATCACAAAATTTTGTTTAAGTTGACATCGTGGATCCAACTTATGCTACTAATTTTATAACGATTGATCTGGTTATATTAAAAAAATTTATCGATCGTCATAGTAAATCGAGAAATATTCATAATGGGTGATTCATCAGTCTAACATTCTTAGGTCAATTGTTCATTCGTTAATTTACTAAATTTGGGACTCAATCTTTAGATGTCTGAAAACTGAAAAGACGATCTGCTGTTGCACCAATGTCGGTAGGGGTATAAACAAGCTAAGCCGCTCACAAGTTATTCAGGTCTCAATTCGGGAAAAAAAAATGTTCGATTAAATTAATGAATCGAGCACCGAGCTCGAGCTTTATTTCAAGCTCGAAAATATTATCGAGTCGGGCTCGAGCTTAACAATATTTGGTTCGTGAGCTCACGAACATGTTCGTTTAGAGACTCGTGAACGTGTTTGTTAAAAGGCTTGTTAATATGTTCGTTAAGAGACTCGCGAACATGTTCATTAAGAGGCTCATTTAAATATCACTTTCCAAAAAAATGATTAATCAGGTCGGATAACGTCGGATCTGGGGTAACTGGTCCGGCCCTACGGAAGTTTTCCACCGGCCACTAGGATAAATCAGGAAGCGCTAATGGAGACTCATCCAAATGGTCAGCATTCTTAGGCCCGTTTTTTTACTGGAGGAAAAATTTTCTGCAGTACGCCGCAACTAAGATTCAAATCTTAGATCCCTTGATTATCTATTGGAGGGTCTAACCATTACACAATTCCTTCCAAACTCTAGAAGAGAAGTTATAAAAACAAAATTAAACCAATAGCTGAGATTGGTCTCCTCCTACTCTCTCAATCCAATGACTGAGATGGTTTCAAAATCCAACCAATTAAATATGGGGAATAAAAGTTGTTCTCTCTTATGTGCAAAGTTTGTTATCATCAAACCTTAGCCTACCTCATCCGTCGCCTCGTCTACGTCGTTGTTGCTGACCCTCAGAAGATCAATAGTCTCTCGAGAAACTCTCGTCGCCTCGTTGTCACACATCATCTCATTGCCTCGGTTATCTCATCGCCTCGTTGTCTCCTCAAACCCTCATCACCTCGTCGTTGTCGTCACTTGCAAAGAAACTCTTCTGAGAGACCATTAGTCTAGCAATGACAGTCTAATCCCTAATCTCCAAATCGAATCCTTACTAGTCCAGCACCGACAAACCATGATTTCCATTCTCCAAGCTAAATTTTTTGCTTCCTTTGTTTATATTTCACTTTTTTTTTTTTTCTGCTTTTGTGTTTTGCATCATTTTTGTTACATTGTTTGCTCGTAGAGTTTTGAGTGTTTGATCAATTGACATTTTTTTAGTTTAGATTCATTCTTTTGTTGATATGTTTGTATTTGATTCTGATACTGTGAGTTATGTTATAATGTCATTGACATGAATAATAATCTTTTTTGTAATCTTACTTGTGGGTAATTTATTGTAATCTTGATTATAAGTCTGGCTTTCATTTGTATGTTATATATCATTTTTACAAGTAATTTTCATGATAAGCAGTTGATTTTCACGAACTCGAGCTTGATTATGTGTCTAACGAGCTTGAACTCAAGCTTGTTTAACGAGTCAAGCTTGAACTAAACTCGTTTAATTTTTAAACGAACTATTTTTAAGCCGAGCTTGAGTCGTTTGCGAACTCTTTAATTTTATTACAAATCGAGTTTGAGCTTGAGAATTAAAGTTTGAATCAAACTCAAGCTTAGAGAAAAATTATTGAGAGCTCGAGTCTCATACTGTTTGATTCGACTCGGCTCGATTACTCCCTAATTGTTGGGGGTCATAAATTTATAATTTGATTGAAGGAATTGTTGTAGGAAGAATGAAAAATTGAAATACTATTAGTTATTTTTCATGAACTCGAAATAATTTAAGTAAATATTATATATAATAATTAAGATTTTTTTATAAAAAAAGTACTGTTTATTTAGCTTAATTAGTTTCTTTATTAATTTACATATTCAACCCCTTCATTCTTATATGTCGATAATTAATAAGTTTACACTTTTTAAAACTAAAATAATGAATATCATAAATTTCTATTAATCATTTTTTAAAATATTAATATTTTATTCACTCTATAAATTAAATCTATAATAATTTCCTTTAAAAAGTTT
>JBBUKS010000002.1:9689144-9718209 GCA_038050645.1 Hedychium gardnerianum | reverse complement strand
TATTAATACAAGAATATGATACAATGAGTCCTTTAGTCAACCATCACATGATTGGCTCTAGGGCTTCTACTAACACTCCCCACTTCACTAGAGAAGTGTTGCTCCAAGTCCGCCCCTTCCTCCTCCGGTCTCTAGAGCCAAGGCTATCGTCCGACCGCTAGCTTTCCAGCAAGAACAACAATAAGAAGTTGTTGTTCACCTAGCGAGCAACAACTCCTAGCCACTACAGGTGCTCTCTGAGCACCGCCGGCCATCCGACCTCCCTCCTCCAACTTTCCACCGGCCTAGGGGCTTCCTAGCCGTGGCCCACAGTCACCGGCAGCAACCTTAGCATCACCAAATAGCAACCTTGTATAGGTTGATCGACATTCAATTTGTGTCATCTTGGTTGGTTCGACCACGTAACACGAATCGAACAAGATCTCTCTCTCGGATCATTTTGTCTCCCCACTTCGGCTAGTACCAAAGAGGAGACACGGCTCGGACATAGCGAAGTCATTTATCAGAGGTCTCAGTCTGGATACAAATAGAGGCGAGGCTTCATAGTGTCGCTCAGTTGATTCTAGAAGAGGCTAGCCTTGCAAAGCTAGCAAACACTCTCTGGTTTATAACAAACTTGCAATTATAACTAGAATAAAAGTTATTTATAGTAAAATTTTATTATGTGATTATGCCTGCATGAATGTATCATGTATACGTGTGGTGCCTGTGATGTAATAATCTAGTTTATTATGCCTTTATTTTGCTTCCGTTGCATGTTTGTGAAACTTGTTTTAGCACGCATCCGCATCGGGCACCCAACAACATGTGAAGCACATAATGTGCTCTTTGCCTTTTCGTACCATGGGTTCAACTTTCTTTGGCTTCTCCTTTGTCTTAGGTGTCATTTGAGTTTTCTTCTTGATTTATTGTGGACGCTTTCTCTTATAACGTCCCTTCTTCCTACACTCAAAGCATAATATGTGATTTTAATTTTTGATAACTGAAATTGATATACCTTCATAATTTGGTCTCTCTTGACTTGTGAAGGTGGTATGATCTTCCTCCTTATTGCTTTTGAATGTCGAGGCTTCTTATATTCTAGTGTCAATAACCCATACTCCCTCTAAATCCTTGAGGTGGATGCTTCTTAAATTTCCTTCTCGGATGTTGAATACCTCTCAATTTCTGAATCCTCTTGTTCTTGATCCAAAGAGTCTCCCTTTTTGAGTTTATCTTCACTTTGCATTAAGGTTGGATTTTCATAGAGCTTGGCCAACTTGCTCCATAATTTCTTAGCATCTTGATATATACATATCTTACACAATATATCATTAAGAACCAAATTAGTCAAAATATTGGTTACTATTACGTAACCGCAAGTGCACAATAACGTCGTCAGTAATATAAAAGATTATCGTATCCACAGGGATTGCGGATTAATGCACTAGTGATTTTGTGAAGCTAGTAGCTAGACTAATCGAGTTGGGAGTTTGTGAACTTAAAAGAGAGAAAGTGTGAGAAAGAACTTGAGAGAGAGTAGGTTGTGAGGTCTAGGTCCAAAAGAGAGGGTAGTGAGTTGTGAAGGTTGGTTTAGGGAGAGATTCTAGGCTTTCGGTTTTACTATGATGTTAGATAATGTCCCTATAACATGTTCATCTCCTAATTCTCAACATTACTTCTATGAACTAGGGTAAGTTCCTATGTCAAGATCTTTTAACTCTAAAAAGTGGAATAAGTGTCGAAGCCCTCTGTCACTAAGGGCATAAATGTTCGATTGAATGATAATCCTTTATCACTAAGAATCTCCCGATTATCCAATCTAGTAGCAACCTTAACATAGAAGCAAACACCCTAGATCTACATGCATCATTCACGTACACATTTCGTCAAATATGTACAAAACACAACACATATAACATAAGAGTTAACATCTCATAGAAATAGGAAATTGAAATATCCATAGTTCATATATCATCAATCACATCATAGATACTCCCTAACCCTAGAATACAAGGGATCTACTCCATAGACAAAGACAAGTAAATAAGCATTCTATTCTGATCTAAGAGAAGAGGAAAGGAATGCTTAGCGTTGATGTCTTGGACTTCGGGAGTGCTCTCCTTGCTTGGATGATGGATGAATCAAAATAATCCGCCTCAGATCACTGGAGAAATCTTTGGAAATAGAGTATGGATAGACCTAGTATTCTCTCTAGAAGGGAAGAATACCCTGGGAGGCACGGGGTCAAGGGGAAAACACCCCCTTTTATAGGCATGGGGCATGACCCATGTTTTTCTGGCACACGGTCGTGCCTGGGAGGCACAGGCTGGTCTTGAGGCTAAATTGAGTGGAGGCACGGTCGTGCCTGTGAAGCACGATCTAAGGTTGAGTAAGCACTGCTAGCCAGACATGATAGTGTCTGGGACACATGGCCATGCTTGAAGTTCTCCCAAGATTGACACACGGTCGTGTCTGGGAGACACGGCCGTGCCTTGGCCTTCTTAAAAAATGTCACATAGTTGTGTTTGGGAGACACAACCGTGTCTTGAGTTCTTTTTGTAACTGAGACATGCCTGTACCTATGGGGCATGGCCTGTGCCTTGGCTGTGCCTGGAAGGCATGACAAGGGTTTTGGCTTGGCTGCTCTACTTCCTGTTCTTTTTTCTACTTTGCTCTCTGTTAAAGTTTCGTTTTGCTCCGAAACGCATCCTGTAAATGAAAACACGTAAAGAGAAAATCTCTATAGATATGGAGTAAAAAGCATGATAACATAATAAAATGAGGTGCGATAATATAGATCATGTCAATGAAATATAAGTAGATGTGCAATATAAAATGTTTAAAAATATATATAATCTACGCACATCAGATTTTTAGCTGCCTAGTATTTGGTCAGCTTGACCTACTAGGACTTTTCTACACACTTGATCAACCTTTGTTAGATCACAACATAACTTAACTTTGAACCTTTGTCAATATCAAACCCTAGATTCTATTTGTTGGTGTAGGAAACACCATGTAATCGAACCTAAGTTTTGATATTGACAAAGGTTCAAAGTTAAGCTATGTTGTGATTTAACAAGATTGATCAAGTGTGCAGTTAACTCAAAGAAAAAGTCTTAGGAGGTCAACTAGATTGGATACTTGGAAAGAGAAAGCCCTAATAGGTCAACTGGACCGGATACTAGGCAAAGGTGGAAGACTTGGTAGATCAAGGACACTAGGCAGGAAAAACTAGATGGGTAAGTGGACTGGACATTGATGTTATCAATCTGCAAGTGCATGGTTGTCGTCAAGTAACAAAATATCGATTCTACAAAGACTGTTGATTAAACACTAATTGAGTTTACAAAGCTAGTTATCTAGAAAGTCAGAGTTGTGTTGAATGAGAGAGAGAGAGAGAGAGAGAGAAAGAGAAAGTTGAGAAATCTGGATTGGGGGAATGATTCTAGAACTTCGGTTTCACTACGATGTTTGTTGACATCCTAAGTATTGTTCACTTTCTTACCTCTATGATTATTCGTATGTAGGGTGTCCTATCTCAAATTACCAATATAAATTTGGGAGAATTATACTGGTGTGCCTACCCAATCTCGACACCGCTTTGCAAGACAATAATTCTAAAAGTCCACTTTGCGGGGTTATCTCTGTCACTAGGGCTCTACGGTTCATCTAGAATACCTATTATACCCTTTGACATCCAATTGGGGCAAACCCATTAAGACCTGTGATAGTTATCCCCTCGTGATAAGTTGATCTACATTCAAGGTAATATTGCTAGAACTCCGCTTTGTGGAACTACTCCTATTACTAGGCTCAACAGTTCATCTAGATTATCACCTCTACATTGTGATCAACTCTCCATGTCCTATAACATCCATAGCATACACAATAAAGCTTATTCAAGGAAATAAACAAGTCATGCAATAGAGAAAGTTAACAAATACTCTGTTCATACATCAATACTAATATTGGAGCTACTTCCTACTCCAAGAATCAGAAGAACTACTCCATGAAGATAGAGATACAACCAAAAGACATGAAATTAAGTAATTACAACTAAAAATAAAGAGTAGAGAGAAGAGAAAGCTTAGCAAGATGGTGCTAATGTCTTTGGAAGAGTCTCTAAGCTCCGATGGTGGACGGATCATTGCGGCTCCTTGGATGGTAGCTCTAGGGTTTCCCCTCAAGAGGGTAATCCTCTTATAAGGAAGGGGACGAAGCCCCAAATCCCAAATTACCTAACAAGATGACCCTTCATTTTTTTTATAGCTCCCCAAATCTGTTGTACCATCTAAATCATTAGGACTCGGCCCAAAACAAGTTTTTCAGCCCTTATACTCGATTTTCTCAGGTTTTATCCTAAATCAAACTTGTAGATCTTGAAATTATCTTCAATTTGATAGGTCATGAGCCCTGTGGCTTGAACTGGGCTAAAGGTTATACCCGTTCAAAGTTTGGTCTGCTGCTTGGGCCATCGCTAGACAGATTCACACGACCATGCTTGGGAGGCACGACCGGACCGTGTTTGTCACGGGAAATTAAGGGAATTCGACATGGACATGCCTAGTGCATGGGGAGGTCATGTTAGAGGTTGTAGACTCCATTTTTATTCTGTTTTACACAAAATTTCATTTAGAGGAATACACCCGTGTCATGAGACACGACCAGAGTGTGTTCCTTGATTTAAACTTCAATTTAATGGTCTTTTGAATGCATTTTTCTTCCCTTACAATCTGTGTCTAGCTCAATGATGAAGTTGGGGATGAACACAGCAATGCCTAGGAGGCATAGGCCGGGCATGTTTGGCTCGGTGACTGAAATAAGCGAGGCAAGGTAGTGCCTTGTGATGTGCATAGATTATATATGTTTTTATGCATTGTTTGACGCACATCTACTTATATTTCATGAGCTTAATTTATACTTATTACACCCTATTTTATTATTAGAGCATACTTCTACTCTTTTAGTTCAAAGAACTACTCTTTGCATATTTTCATTGACAGGATGCGATTTGGAGCAAAAATGAAGCAAAAATGAACATTGGAGCAGCAAAGGAAAGCCCCAGTAGCTAGATCGTGCCTCACAAGCATGGTCGTTCCTCAGCCTCAGCAGGACCTAAGGCCACGACCATGCCCAGAGACATGACCGTGTGAGTCTCCCTGGGACTTCTCAAACAGGGGTCATGCCATCCAAGAACGACCGTGTCTTGCCTCCATTGTTTCCTCTACACACGGCTAAGTGAGCTTGAAAACAGAGGTCATGTCAGATTCTGGGCAGCCTACAGACCAAAAGTAAAATCGGAATAACTTTTCACACGGTTGAAGTTTGGAGCTAAATAAAATTCCAAAATATATATAACTTCAAGATCTAAACTTTGCTTTAGAGTGAAATAGAAGATAATCACATCTAGGTCGTGTTAAAAGGCACAACCATGCCTCCCGTGTCAACTCATCCACCTAGACTTGCAGACCAAACTTTAAAGCATAATAACTTTTGGCTCGATTGGAGTTTTGGGCTGAATCAAATTTAAAATTGAAGATAATTTCAAGGGATACAACTTGGGTTCAGACTTCAACTCAAGATAAGCTGATATAATAGGTGAAAAACCTATTTTGGTGGAGCCCAATAAATCTGCAAAATCTGACCATTTGGGGGTGGTATGAAAGGGTCAAGCAAATCGTTGCTTGGACCATCTTGGGTTTGGGACTTTGTCCCTCAATTTGGGAAAGAGTTCTCCCCTTAGGGGTAAACCCTAGAGCTTCCATCTCCAAACATTTCGACGATCCGTCCTTCTCCGGAGGAAGGAGACTCATCCTAGAAGATCGGCAACACATTGATAAGCATTTCTTCCTCTCTATTACTTTTTGGATTATAAGAATGCTTTATTTATTGTCTCTTGGTTGTATATCCTTCTCCATTGAGTAGATCTCTCATTTCTAGGGTTAGGAAGTATCTATGATGTGTGATTAATGTATGAACTATGTATATGTCAATTTCCTTATTTCTATGAGATATTTACTTCTTGCTCTATGTGTGTTGTGCCTAGTACATGTTTGACGAAATGTGTATATGAGGAATGCATGTAGATGTAAGGGATTTGCCTCTATGTTAAGGTTGCTACTAGACTGGATAATCGGAAGATCCTTAGTGATAAAGGATACTTATTCAACTGAACTATTATGCCCTTAGTGACAAAGGACATCGACGCTTACCTACTTTCTAGAGTTAAAAGACCTTGACATAGGGACAATCCTTGCTACATAGGAGTAAGTGTGGAGAATAAGGAGATGAACATATTATAGGGACATTAACCAGCATCATAATGAAATTAAAACCCTAGAACCATTCTCCCCCTAAGCCAACTTCTCAACTTTCTCTCTCAAGATTCTCTCTCTTTCTCTCAACCTTCCCTCTCTCTTTCTATCTTTCTCTCTAAATCTTTAGCTTTCAAGCACTCAAGCCAACTTCGATTGTCTAGATAATTTACTTTGCAAAATCACTAGTGCTTAATCAACAGTCCCTGTGGATACGATAATCTTTTATATTACTGACGATGTAATCGTGCACTTGCGGTCACATAACAAGTTTTTGACGTTGTTGTCGGGGATTGTTTTCGATTAATATTAGTAGATTAGCAATTTAGTTAATCTAGACTTTTTCTTTTTCTACACTTTTCTTTTCTTTCTCTTTAATTTTTTTTACTACATGTCTATCCTATTTTGACTATAATCTTTCAGATGGACATATTCTTCTTGAATGCAAAGTTGGATGCTCTAATTCAAAGGTTTGACCAAATTAAAGTTGTGAATTCTATTAATATCTTTTGTGAAATTTGTGGTGCAACAGGTCATGTGAACGATAATTGCCCAAGACTATTTAACCGTTTACATATAATTTATGAAGAAAAATGGGATGTCTTCCCCAACTACACTCAGTGGCCGGGACAATATTATTGCGAGGCTTGTGAAGAAATAGGTCATACAATCGACAACTGCATTAAGGTATACAATTTGGAAACAAAATTGGATAATCTCAATAGGAAGTTCGATGAAATGACCTCTTCACATTCACTGACCTCTTCACATTCACACACTCATGGCCTTGGTGTGAGGAACTCCCATAATTTTTTTAGCCACAATCAAGGACATGGAAACTATGAACAAGCTATGGAAGTTCATTCTTCGTCCCAGATGGATAGAATATTGAAAATGTTAGAAGACTTCCAAGCTCAAATGCACGAGGATATCAAGCAAATGAATGCTAAGTGCATTAACATAGACTCATTATGCGTTGGAATGTCAACTCATCTCTCGGCTTGGAGGAGTCTAGGATGAGTTATGATAATGAAGAGGAGCATGAAATTGAGACTTTGACAAAGGAGGGCATTACTCTAATTCATATACCTCCAAATTTCAAAGATTCAGATTTTGATGTAGATATATTATGTCCTGCATATGATGATGTTGTGAGCGGAAGTGTAGGGACTTATGCTATGGAACTAACAACCCAAGAATCACTTCCTTTGGTCACACAACCACTTAAAACTATGGATATTATAGGAATTGAATTTGTTGATATTGATAGTGTAGGGACATATGTAGTAGAGGCAAAGTCCCAAGAATCACCTCTTTTAGTGGCACCACTACCATCTGAAAACATGTTCGATGATTTTCTCTCTTTGGTGATTTGTATGATTTTATTTGATATATCATATGCTACTAACCAATTATTTTTTGAGCATGTTGGTGGAAGGAAGTATGTTGCACGAAAATCAGATGAATGAACTCAGGATGAACCTTTGAAGGAGAGTATATTTGTAGAGAAACTTAGAACCCTTGGTAAGAGGGTTTTAAAATATCTTAATCCTCCAAGGGCGTGATTTAGATGAACCAAATAAGGGGCGAGATAATAACCTTTACAAGCGTTTCTTGGGAGGCAACCCAAGTTCTTCTTTATTTTCACTTAAGTTTCTATTTATGTCTTCATTTTATTCCATAGCTTTAACTCTTTTGTTTGTTTCATTTTCAGTTTTGATATTGTCCACGAGCTGGCCGTGATGTCGAAGAATTTGGGAGACAAAATAGAAGAAAAGCAGCCAATTTTGAAGCTAGCTATGTGCCAATCATTAAGTGGCATGGCCGTGTCTCAATGGACATGGTCGTGCCTCACACCAGGTGGCTATCAAGTTGGGGTCGTGCTTATAAGACACGGACGTGTGACTTACTCAGAAGAAACTCAAGCTGGGGTCATGCCTAAGAGGCACGACCATGTCTCACACCTGAACCTTTATCGTTCCCAAGAGGCACAATTGTGTGAGACACCTAGTGAAAACTTGAGCACAGGTCGTGTCATTTTGACACGACCGTGTCTCATAATTTTGCCCTGGCCGTGCCCAGAGGCACAACTGTGTGAGACACATAGAAGAGGCTTGAGCACAGACCGTGTCTCACACCCAGGGTGAGGTCGTGCCTCATTGGCATGACCATGCCTAGGGTGTGCCAAGGTTGTGCCCAGGGTGTGCCATAGTCGTGCCCAGACCATGCCATGGAGGCACAACCACGCCTTTTCTTCTCTCAATCACTTCTCTTCTTCAAATGGCTCCAACTTCTAATTTGGAATGAAGTACGGGGCATACAAACATTCAATCATAGATAAATTGACGACATGTAACATGGAACCAAATGCAATTTGTATGGACCCCCGTCTTGGATCCAAGTATGCTATTTCACTTAGGATTTACCCTTGAATTTTTGAAATCTTGTGGAAGACAACTTCCTCAAGAGAATTTGATGTAAAAGAGAGTCGAATTATTCTAGGGCAGTTTAACATTGATTATCATATCCAGATGACACGATGATGGGGCCTCCTGAGTATGCACCAGCGACAGAAAGGCCAATGGTATCAAACCCATACCACAACAAAGACTTTCTACATGCAAAAATGGGAAAGTACAAAATGGTGCTCTGCCTTCTGCTCAACAACAATCAGGTGCAATGTTAGTACTCCCTGATGATATTGGTTTATATAATGATGTCATTTCCAGGTGGGAATCAATCACTACAAACGTAGTAGATTCAAAGGTGTGGTCGGACAAGAAGGCCAAAGTTGCCTATATTGAAAACCTGCTTGGAGAGATAGAGAAGAAGACATTCATTCAATGGCAAATGATGTACCCAGAGCAGTACGACAAATTAGTAGCAGCCTCGGACCAAACTCAGAATGTATTATCCCAGATACGGAGAATTATAACCCTAGAAGATCCTGTTATCGGCTCCACAACAGAACAGAATAAAGCTTATTTGGATCTCGAGAGGTTAGTATGCCCCAGTACTAAAGAATTTATTTCATATATGAATCAGTACAAAACTTTAGCAGCAAAGACTGGGCGCATGTTTATTAATGAAAATTCCACCGTAAGATGCCTCCACTTATTGGGAATTATCTAGAAGGAAAATTCCAAGAAAAATTCCGCGGCAACACAATTGGGGTTTTGCCTAGAATCCATCATGCACACCAAGAACTGACAGAAATGTGTAAGCAGGCTTTGCTCCAACGAAGTCTCAAAGACCTTCAATTCTGTTCACAGTTAACTATTCCAGGATACTATCAAGGAAGAAAGAAGTTTGGGCTTAGAAAGGCTCAGAGCTATAAAGGAAAGCCGCATAAGTCTCATGTCAGAGTTATTAAGAAGAAGCACCAAAATGATAGATCAAAAGTCAAAAAATGCAAATGCTATATTTGTGGTGAAGAGGGGCATTTCGCCCGTGATTGCCATAACAAATATGGTAACAGGGAAAGAATAGCATCTTCCTGACAATTTTGATGTTGTCTCTGTAGATCCTGAAGAAACTGATTCTGATGCCATCTGTAGCATGTCTGAAGGAGAGACAAATACAGAGCAATATTGCGAAGCCGTTACAAGCACACTACCCTTCATTGAGGACTTATTTGTCTTAATTGGGGAACCAGAAGGATGGCAAGTGCAAGTTGATATTCCAGCAGAGCAAGTTGAATGTATTCACCAATGGCAAGAAAATCAGGAGCTCCCCATAACTTATCAGAGGTGTAGCTTCTGCAAGAGAGAAACCACCATCAGATCAAGAATACATTGCTCACAGTGCTATCTGACGTCATGTGCAAACTACGCAGACTACTACCTGAAAATATTGGTAGAAACAGCACCATCAGCTCCTAGAAGGTATGAGGAATCATCATTAATTCCAGAACTTTTGGATTATATTAATTTCCTCAGGTAAGAAAATGAAAGATTAACAGCGGAGCTAGCAAGAATAAAAAGGAGAAACAAGGATGCAGAAGAAATTTTATCAGAAGAATTAGCGGATGACTTACATAGCTTATCTGAATTTGATCAGCGAAAAGGGAAAGAACATGTTATTTTCCTTGAAGAACATATTGTGTCCAAAGTAACAGATGGACAATATCACCAAAGAAGGGCGGTAAACAGGCTTTATAATATGGTTATCAGTTTTGATATACCTAATATACCCCCTTTTTTCTGTCAATGCTATCTTAGACACCGGAGCTACATCATGCTGCATTGATAAAAAGTCCATTTCAAGCCAGGCATTAGAACAGAACTCATACACGGTGATTATAAACGGGGTCAATTCAAAGCAATCAGCAAACTGGAAGCTGAAGAATGGTCAAATGATAATTGGTGAGAATAAATTCAGAATTCCTTTTACATACTCATTTGATATGACCCTAGGTGAAGGCATCCAAATGGTGTTAGGATGCAATTTTATTAGAAGTATGCAGGGAGGTGTTCGCATAGAAGGAAATCATGTGACCTTCTACAAAAACATCACCACTATTGCTATGAATCAAACAACGTCCCCTGCAATTGAAGAATTGGGCTTAGAAGAAGAAGAGTATCTCCAAATTAAACTTTAGATGGACTTTATTGTGAATATTAACAACCTTCCTTGATGACTATTATCATTTGAGCATTGACTTCCACCATAGCTCGAATTGTCTTATAATCTTTAGGGATGGTGACCTTTATTCCCAAATTTATATTAAACCCATCTCCTAATCCCTACCCACCCATCCACATATGTACTATATATAATTATTGTCTTCTTGTACTAGCTCTTTTGCAGGGTATTTGGTTAACGATTATTGAAAAAAGATGTTTACAATCTCCACCAATACAAAGGAATACATCTAAATGGAAGAGTAAAATAGGGAATGGGAAGATTCACAGATTCACATAATTGTCACATATTACTTGGTAATCTCCCAAAATTCTCTCTTTCACACTTACCCCTTATCACATTTTGCATTCATTGATGACAATGAAAAATTTAAGTCAGGGGGGGGGGTGTTTGTTGCTAGTTTAGATTTTGTTTTGCATAGTAAAAATTTTGCTAGTTAGATCATCATCATGTCATTTGTGTTTGTTCCTCATAGCAAGATACTCGCACGTTTGTTCTAGATATTTATGTTGTTGTGATAAAGCATGCTAGTATGTTTAGTGATCTATCTTCTCCTATCCATAGGTAACATAAAGTGAGCAATATGTTTATTGGAAGAATTTGTGTGTTGGCCTAGTTTAAGGATCTCTTCACACTATGCTTGATTTTGATGGTAGATACTTCTAAAAATAGTTATAATTCATAAAATCGGACTAGTATGTTTGTTTTCTTTTGTGACTTCTCTATTATATTTTGGTTATTGGATAACATCGATTTATGTCAACTCATTTGGAAAAATATGTATCCCGAAAAAAAAATTGAGTTGAATAAGAAAATATGCACATAAAAGAAAAAAAAGGAGAATAAGGGATAGAAAAAAATAGTTGTCGTGAGTGGAAACTAACAAGTTACCCCTTTGAGACCGAGTTAGGTTACTGGAGAAATAAATATTATTTCTCTTGATACCGAGTATTCCTTTGAGATCGTGTGTAGTTTGAGAGGGATGAACTTTGCGAGTGGAAGGTAAGTGTCTATCGCCGAAAGCATGAGGAACACGGTTAAATGACGAATTAACTAGGCTTGGAGATTGACACTTGAAAAAGTTAAGTCATTTATCTCACTGAGCACGGAGAACTTCTACTTAGGTCACACTCAAATAATTATGCTATCATGCTCATCAGTGAAACTACATGATAGGATTAAAATAATTCACTAGAGATTATGACGCGGTATTTACACACATAAATCTAGATTGTAGGTTTTTCTTGAGGACAAGCAAAGGTTTAAGCTTGGGAGTGTGATATGCGTAGATTATATATACTTTTATGCACTGTTTGACGCACATCTACTTATATTTCATGAGCATAATTTCCACGTATTGCACACTATTTTATTATTATGGTATACTTCTACTCTTTTAGTTCGAAAAACTGCTCTTTGTGTGTTTTTATTGACAGGACACGATTTGGAACATATTTGGAGCTAAATTGGATTCAGAGTAGCCTGTAGACGAAAAGTAAAATGGTCGTAACTTTTCACAGTGTTGGAGCCACAGGTTGTTCCACCCACCAAAATGAAGATACTTCAAGGCCTACAACTTTGATTCAGAGTTCAAGATGATAAAAAAAATTCTAGTCATGAAAAAAGGCACGGTCGTGCCTCCTAGGCACTACCGTGTCGCTTCCTCCACCCATACTGCAGACCAAAAGTAAAACGGCCATAACTTTTCACACGGTTGGATCCATGGGCCTATCAACTACTCAAAATGAAGATAACTTCAAGGCCTACAACTTTTATTCAGAGTGTAACAAAAGAATTCACGATTTATCCATGATAAAAGGCACGATCATGCCTCACTTTCAGAGCTTTCCCACGCCAGGGTCGTGTCTTTTAGGCACGACCATGTCGGATTCTGGGTAGCCTGCAGACTAAAAGTAAAACGACCTTAACTTTGCGTTCAATTGGAGTTTTGAGCTGAATCAACTTCCAAAATATAGATAACTTGGAGATCTATAACTTTTCTTCAGAGTACAATAGAATAATCTACCATCTAGCCATGCTAAAAGGCACGTTCATGCCTCACTTCAAGAACTTTCCCGTGCTAAGGCCGTGTCTTGTAAGCACGGCTATGTCGGATTCTATGCAGCCTGCAGACCAAAAGTAAAACGGATATAAATTTGAGCTTGATTGGATTTTTTTGGCTGATTCAACTTCAAGAATGTAGATAACCTCAAGATATACAACTTTTATTTAGAGCCAGATTAAATGGTTTAATGTGTGAAAAATAGGGTTTTGTGAAGCCTAAAAAAAGAGAGCAGATCTAAAAATTCTGGGCAAGTATAAAAGGGTCAAGAAAATACTTACTTGAGAATCTTTGGTTTGGGGTTCAGCCCCTCTCCTTGGGGAAGAGTTCTCCCCTTAGAGGGAAACCCTAGAGCTTCCGTCTTCATCCTCCTCGACAATCCATCCATATCCAGAGCAAGGAAACATCTAGAAGACAACGACAACGCCTCGATAAGCATTTCTTCTCCTTCTCCATTCTCAGATTTGGGACGTAAGAATGCTATTATTCTTTTCTTCAATTTGTATTCCTTTTGCTATGGGATAATCTCCCCATTTCTAGGGTTAGGGAGTAATTATGATGTGTGATTGATGTATGAACTATGTATATGTCAATTTTCTTATGTCTTTAAGATGTTTACTTCTTGCTCTATGTTGTGCATTGTACATGTTTGATGAAATATATATGTGAGTAATGCATGTAGATGTAAGGGATTTGACTCTATGTTAAGGTTTCTACTAAACTGGAGAATTAGGAGATCCTTAGTGACAAATAATACTCATTCAACCAAACTATTATGCCCTTAGTGACAAAGAGCATCGACACTTACCCACTTTCTAGAGTTAAAAGACCTTGACATAGGGACAACCCTTGCTACATAAGAGTAAGTGTGGAGAATTAGGAGATGAACATATTATAGGGACATCATCTAGTATCATAGTGAAACTGAAACCCTAGAACCATTCCTCCCAAACTAACTTCCTTCTCTCTCCCTCCCTCTATCTCTCTCTCTTCCTCTCTCTCACACACTCTCTTAGCTCTCTTGGGTTCAAACCAACTTTTGATCGTCTAGATAACTTATTTTGTGAAATCACTAGTGCTTAATCAATAGTCCTTGTGAAAATGATAATTCTTTATATTACTGACGACATAACTGTGCACTTGTGGGAACGTAACAATGTGCATACATAATCATAGAAATATAACTTCATTAGAAGTATATTTGTTGGATGACGTGCAACAGAAATAACATCAACGAGCAAGCCTAACGAAGCTTGCCTCTACTCATATTCATGCCGAGATATCCTTGAGATGATTTTGCTAAGTCACGTGTCGTGTCGTGTCTTCAATTCGATACTAGCGGAAGGGGGAAGATGTAGGGATCTGAGAGAGGGACTACAACTCGACTCTATACCGGATGGCACAAGACAACTCGACAGTACGAAATGAGGAAGATGATAGTCGAATAGTTGTTGTCCAGTGCCATTTAGCGTTGCTGCCGGCGGTGTAGTTAGCGGCAGGAACTTCGGAGGTTGACGGAGGACTGACGGATGAATGGTGCCGGCAGTAAGCCCTTGTGGCGGCACAAGGGGCGGCTGATCGGCGTTGGCGATGGCGTGATAGCAACACCTTTGCTGTTGTCTCATGCTTAGATGGAGGGTTGCCGACGGTCATTGGACGCTCGTCAGTGGGGCTGTAGTAGGGAGGCCAGCTATAGCACATGCATCGGCGGCATGGGGCGGCAGCGTCCTCTTGGTCAGCAACGACAATGTGCGGAGAAGAGAGAGGGAGAGAAAAAAAACTAACAATTAGGTTTAATCCAATTGGTGTACTTTTTCTCTTCTACCCAGAACTATATATAGATTTCCTATTGGCTTTGAAGAGCAAGTTCAAACTCATATCTACTAACCCAAAATCCAATCTGTTAGCTTAAGTTTGATTCAAGACCAAATCATCTTAGTTCAAAATCAAACCACTTTTGTTTAATAAACAAACCATCTTTAATTTAAATCAAACTAATTTGGTTCATAATTAAACAAAAGAATGTCCAATTCATCTTCAAAAGACATTGCTCATACGCGCTTCCATTCTAAAAAAATAACTTCCATAGTTTCCCTTTATTTGGTCAAACCAAACTTAATCTCTCTTGATCTTAGAATCTATTTCTCAAACTCATTTTATGTCTTTCGGATAAACTTATAGTATGTGTGACCTTATAGGTTCCTTGTCATGTTGGTCATTCGTAATTAATCATTAATTACTAATAGATCATGAGTGACACTTAGTAGTACATCATGATCCTCAATTGATCAAAAATCATGGTTAATTCCAGAATCACTTCTGAACCCTTCAGCAGCTATAGTTATTCGTGCGTTTGTTCTTTTCACTCATTTATATCTACTCGATTCAGGACATAGTTTATGTGTCAGTCCCCACTAGGTTGACTACGTCACACCTAGCTCAAGCTGTAGTTCCTTGTCCTACGGATTCAAATTAGTCAAACACTTGTCCAAGAAGACCATCCTCTTCACATGTTTCTATTTTGACCAAAGACTTACAAGTAATAATCCTGACAAGTGGTCATAGGGTATACGTCTCTTTATAAAAGGAGTGGTAAATCCTCTGTGGGCTATTCAAATACCTTCGGGTAATGTTTCTATTTTGACCAAAGACTTACAAGTAATAATCCTGACAAGTGGTCAAAGGGTATACGTCTATTTATAAAAGGAGTGATAAATCCTCTGTGGGTTATTCAAATACCTTCGGGTACTTTGATTTATATCCATTCATCCTAGGGCCACCCATACCTCCAAGGAGATGCTTTCTTAAGATGTCAAAGTATAAGTCTTCATGACAAAGATGACTTGAATACCTTAAGTGGAAGAAAACTTGTACTCAAGCTGTAATGAGATCTTCATAGACATATATAGAACCACATGAAGTATTGGCAGGTCACATACGATGAACTAGTTACCCTTAACCAACATCCATATGTTAACTCTCAACATCCTAATATTTTCAGCAAGTTATGATTGGCTACTTGATTAAACCAAGGAGTCTAACATATACTAGTTTTATAGAATCGATGATGTCCAGTCTCATCAATTGATTAACTAAGGAATATTTCAATACATACATAATTACACATGAATCGATAACCATAAATTATGATTCAATCACAATTTCTCTAATGTTATATATTGTATTGTGAACTTCATTAATTGAGTTTAAGATCCAATCAAATATATACAGAATGTATATTCAAATAGTAATTTTATTTATCCAATAAATTATATATTATCTAAGATGATTATCTTATAACATCTTTTAAATATAATGGTGTGTGGGAGAAATCAGTAAGAGACTTTAGAAATCAAGAGATGCATGAGGACCTAGTCAATTGAAAAAAAAAATTAGGGTTAAAAAACAACTAATAAACCTTGGGAGTATTTTATAAAAAAGAAATAAACTTTGGGTGTGTTTTCAAAATCTTCCTTTTATTTATGAATTCCAAGAGTTGACTTGATATCCTTCTTGAAATATAGCACCTTAATGCATTGTTTAGTTGGTTTAGGCAGTGTTTGGACCATGCGTGCTGCTAACTATGACAATTGACAGAATTAGTAGAATGTTGGAACATCAATTCAATGAATTAAATAGCTAAGTTTGGGTTCCACTCCAATGACAGATAAGAACTGTAGCAGGGATTCCCAACTTGGGGCTAGGAAATTGCCTTCAATTTATTTCACAAATTAATGTTGTTTTATTTATTTATGTTCCTTTGGATCTTAGTTAATTATACTTGTCACTTGACTCCTTAGAATTAAGTTTCTCTAAAAATTGTACTTATTTGCCCATTTGATTTGAGCCCTTCTTAAAGTCCACACAATATATAATTTAACTAGCGATATGAACTCTCCTGGCACACACAAAATTATATTTATTTTATTTTTTAATATATATTTTTTTCCTCTTAAATTTAGCCATTCTTGAGTAATTTTCCATATTTCATGCCAACTTGAATTTTAAATTTGTTGAACAGATCAACTCCAGTGGTTAAGAAAAGATATTGACGAGACGATCATGAGTCTTCACAATCATATACATGTACTAGTTCCATATATTTATTCATCACATGTGCCCATCAATGTGCTTGCTCCTTTGATGATAAGATGATAATAATTGCCAACTTGCTACCATTGCAAATTCTTCTTACACAAAGATGCCACAACTTGCTAGATTTCACAAGTTGGAAGAGTAATAATTGGTTACGTTCTTGTGAGACAACAAATTCCATCTTCTCCTCTTTGAAAAAAGAGACAATCTAGATTTTTTTTATTTATAAATTTCACCCCTTTTGTGGACTTTTATTTTGATGCGAGAGACATTTTGATGAGCAGCAGCCTGTACTATTTATAAATTTTCTAAGTATCTAGATGTGATAATGATGCATGCTCATTGCTCAATATGCATATCTTCGTACATATGATATTTTATGTGAGAATATAATATCTTTTTGTAAATTTACCTACAAAAGGTCTGAAGTAAGAGACAGATAATTATAAGAGTGGTTGTCAAAGTGTAAATTGGTTATATGCATGGTTAAGAATTGTTTTTAAATGAATAATGATATCATTCATTTATGGTTTAAGGTTTGAGTAAGCATAAATAAAATCCTTAGGGGCACAAGTTTGGATGAATATAAATATAAGTTATCAAAATATAATATGTGTATTGATGATCTTCAAGAATGAACATTGGTCGTGGTTAATACACCTTTAAAGATGAGCATAACTAAAGGCCTAATGATCTATCCAAAAGTTAATTAGAAATTAAAAGGGTTAAATAGAGTATTAAGAAAATAATAAAATAATTTTGTACAATGATAATACAAGGTCGAGGATTGACAAGGAGGATAAAATAAATTTTCTCAATACATAACATTGATAAACAAGTCGCCTATTTATAGGCTAATATATAATTTACTTACTAAATCCACTAACTATTCAACATTAACCACTAATTTCACAATACAATCATTATCCTATTATCTCTCACCCATTAACTCAACTATATAATCATAATTTTAGATACATTGAACATGAATAGTTTCTATAACCACTGACTTTTACCACTAATTAAAATATATTAGCATAGAAAATTTCTATTTTTAAGAAGGCAATCTATACCTGATTATATATTTTATCTTTAAAGACGAATATAGGTAGATCCAATCAAGACAAGATTAGATGCAATCAAGACAGGTTTAAAGGTTAGAATGAAGGTTTAAGGGTTTAATCAAAAGTTCAATAGTTGAGTAAATTTATAAATATATGCCATCAACACATTCTTAAATAGAATATATAGAGTGAAAGACTATAGAAACATAATTACTAATTTGCTAGTTAAATTGAGTCTAAAACCTCTTTCTAAACTAACTCTGCGTTAACGACAATGACTCCAAATTCAATTTCCAAATTCAAAATTAAATGCAATTGCAAATAAATTTTCCTACCCTCAAAATTAAAGTCACATTGAATCTATGCAAATATGAATTGGCCTATTTTCAACGTTGAATGATCAAAACGTGCAAAACTCCACCAAATAAATGTTGGGACGGATGACATCACTAGAGGGGTGAATAGAAATTCAGATTCATCACTTGTTGATTATGTGCTCATCTATAATGAATCAATACGCAGTTGAAACAAAAACATACAACATAAAGAAAACACAAGCGCAAAGACACAGATTTACATGGTTCGGAACCCCAATTCCTACTTTATGACCTAATCCTAGCAATACTCCATTATACTCCATTATACTAAACAAAAACATACAACATAAAAGAAAAGACAAACCAATTTACGTGATTCAAAATCCCTAGTTCCTACTTCATGGCTTAGTCCTAGCAATACTTCACTATGCTCTCTCATTGTTGGATAGAAAAAACTTCTTATAATACTAGTTCTTTAAAAAGAAATACAAAACAAATTAAATATACAAATAGAAATGAATACAATGAAAATAATGAATTTATGCTAATGGAACTTTGCTTTGAGTACTTTTGGTTGCTATAGTTTGCCTCCTGAGATTTGAAAATACAACAACACTCTCCACTAAAACCTCCAAGAATCGATAGTGAAAATCTCTAACAAAAAACCCCCCTTCTTTTATTGCTATGTCCGAACTGATTTTCACCTAATAGTCGACTAATAGCACCCATCAGTCGATTTCTTCTCTTGAATTGTTCATTTCACTTATAGAATGACTCTTTCTGGCTTAGCTTTGACTACAACAATCAACTATTACTATTCATCAGTTGACTGATTGGGTAACAGTCAAGTGCTGTAGTTGAGTTCAGAACATTCTATTTGCTACAATAGTGACAACACTCAATTATTTTGTTCATCAATCGACTGATCCTAATCAATCGATCCCAAACAACTAAGTGTAACAATCGAGTTCCAAAGAAAACAAAATTTTATTTTGAGCATGCATATCGAGTCAACTATTTGTTCAAAACTATTTCTTTCTATGGTCAACTATTATAATTTTTTTCTAAGTGGTCAGAACAGATTTAGGCATCTAAAATAAATTTACACCTATTGTATTTTCCAAATAGTTCTATGGAATAAAAAGTTTTGGTAACTTTTTAATTTGGCCCCTATAATATCTAAAATTATATTTTGGTCTTCCCTACCCTAACCCTTGTCAGCTAAATTTTGTTATTTGGTTTTGTAGCAACATGTTAATATTATTTTAACTCATTGAAAGTTTTTCTAGGGTTAATTTTAGAGTCACTACCTATTCCCTTAGTTTTGCATTTTCATCCTTAACCTTTTAAAATTCGTCCTTAGGCAAGAATTTTCTAATTTAGATTTAAGCTTTTTCAATTCCATGCACTTATTTCTAATCTTACACAATGATATAGACAACATTTTAATAGCATCATATAGTTGATATAAGGGTAGTTGTCTTCGCTCACTTACCATGTCAGATTCATAGGTTGAGGCTCTTCCTACATTGTTGATTTCTTCGCTAGATGTTAAGCTTTCTAACTCTTCTTGATGAGTTGCTATCAGTGCAAGACCAGCTATATATTAAGTTTCTAAATCCTCTGTGTTGGTGTAGGAAGCACCATATAATCGAACTTAGGTTTTGATGGTGACAAAGGTTCAAAGATAAGTTATAGTGTCATCTAATGGCTTGATCAAGTATAAAGGTAACTCAACCTGAAATGCCCTAATAGGTCAAGCTAAATTGATACTAAACATGTGAAAGCCCTAGTAGGTCAACTGGACCGGATACTAGGTAGTGAAAGTCTTAATATATCAAGGACACTAGGCAGTAGAAATCTAAATGCGTCATTGGATTGGACATCTAGCAAGATGGACTCGATAGGTCAACAAGAATCGAACATCGAGTAAGAAGAAAGCCTTTGTGGGTCAAGTGATCGGATGCTAAGCAAAGGAAACCCAAACAAGTCTAGAGGATCGGATGTTTAGAAAATGATAAGTTGAGGTAAGCTTCTGGAGTGGTGTTGTTCTTCTGAAGAGAAGAACTTGTAAAGACAAGTCCTCATTTTGGGGATAGCCTTAGGCGACAATCCGACAAAGGGGTTCAATCGAATTCTCAAGTCGAGATTGAATAGTTAGGTAATTGTCAAACTTTATTATGATTTAATTATCATATTCTATGCTAATCGTATTTTATAGGGATCGGTAAACTGATCTTCTTGATTGGTAGATTGAAAAGTTTGGTAGACTGAATGGCTAGGTTCGGTCAATCCAAAGTCGAGGTATAAACCGAGATGTCTTGTGTGCTTATGTGGCATATGAGGTGCATAGGATAAGTCCTGAATGGTTGATGTGGCATGGGATAAGGTTCATCTGGCTGACATGGCATGAGGATAAAAGTTGACCAACTAACATGGCACAAGGTGAGGTCAAGGATAAGGAATGCGGAGTTGACGTGGCAGAAGATCAACTTTGAGGAGCTGAAGTGACGGGAAGAGATCGATGGAAAGCCAGATCGATAGATCGATCTTGTAGATCAATAGACCGATAAACCAAATCTAGATTCAATTTTTTAGGTGATCGGTATACTAATAGAGATGATTAGTAAATTGATTTGTGGCTATAAAAGAAAGGCTCGAATAGAGGCTTCAACATCATGATGTGCGTAGATTATATATGCTTTTAGACATTGTTTGTTACATATCTACTTGTATTCCACTAACTATGATCTACATTATCTGACTTCATCTCATATTATTGTCACTCTTTTACTCCTTTAGTTCGGAGATCTATTCTTTATGTATTTTCTTTGATATGATGCATTTTGGAGCTTAAATGGAGCAAATTGGACAATGGAATAAGATTTAGAGCCTGGCCGTGAGCATGATCGTGTTTGACCAATAAAAGGGGCTCAAGATCCCCTTTTCAGGAGAGGAGAGATTTCCCCTTCGTGGGAACCTACAAGGTCCATTTTTGCTTTAATTCCGATGATCCGTCCACTTCTAGAGCAAGGATGTCATACAAATACAACGACGATACCTAGATAAGCATTCTTTCTTCTCATTCTTGTTTTGGGAATTGTAAGAATGCTCTCTTTCTTGTCTTTTGGTTGTCTCCACCTTGTTATGGAGTAGATTTCCTTGGTTCTAGGATGTATAGAGTAATCTTGATGTGATGTTTATGTATAAACCATAGATTTGTCAATTTCCTTGTTCAATGATATGTTTATGACTTGTTTTATATGTATTATGCCTTGTTTGTGTTTGATTAAATGTGTAAGTGAATTAAATGCATATGGATGTGAGAGATTGGTCGTCTTGTAGAGGAGATGCTTTGGATTGTATGACCGGAGAGCCCTTAGTGACAAAGGGTAGTCCTTTAACCGGACTTTCTAGTGTATTGGCTTGAAAAGAGGACTGGTTCTTCATAAGGGATTAGCTAATTAGAGTTTAATGAGTTTGTATTAATTCAATGTTAGGAAGTGACTTGTGTAATTTAGACTGTATGACTAGGGAGCCCTTAGTGATAAAGGGTTGTCCTTTAACTGAACTTTCTACGTTACCTCTTATACTTAATAACACAGGATAATCAATAGTGTAAACACTCTGGTGTGATAGTCACGAGTCACACCGGTAATTTAGTTAGGATCCCTACAAGGATGTAAACATAGAGGACAAGGAGATGAATAATCCATGGTATATTAACTAGCATCATGATGAAACCGAATCCCCAGGATCGCTCTCCCAACCAACTCTTCTTTCAACAACCATTCACCCTCGTGGATCTCTCTCTCGCTCTCTCTTTCTCTCTCAACATCTAGTTCTAAAGCGTTCACAACCAACTTCGATTGTCTAGATAATTTTCTTTGTAAACTCGCTAGTGCTTAATCTACAGTCCCTAAGGATCGATATTTTATTACTTGATGACCTAACCGTGCACTTGTAGTTGAATCAACAAGGTTTTGGCGTCGTTGCTAGAGACTAGCGATTAACATTAGTTGATAAACAATTGAGTTACTCTAGACGTTATTCTTTTTGTTAAATAAATTTATGCATTTTCTTATTTTGTGAATAACTTTGTTTTGAAATTTATTTTCTTTCTTTGATTATGCATTTTCAAATGTAAATAATTCTGTCTTAAAACTTAACTTGAAAGCACTTGGATTTGTTCTATTTGTATGCGAAAGAGTAATTTTGCAAGAGATCTTTTGCCTGTTGATATTGAGATTGACAAAATATTCAGAAAAAGAAAAAAAATTCAAAGACAACTAGAAGAAGAATAAATTCAGTCCAACATGACAAATAAACCTTTGAATGACTATGCATCACTATATACGAGGGGCCTAAAGTCTAGCATCACCAAACCATCTATTGAGGCCAATAATTTTGAGATCAAATATGTTGTAATATCTATGGTACAATAGAATCAGTATGGGGGAGGACCAACTGAAGACCCCAATCAATACTTGGAAATCTTTTATGAAATCTACAATACCATGAAGATTAATGGAGACTTAGCGGAGGTAATCAGATTGATGTTATTTGGATTTGCATTGAGGGATAGAACAAAAGCATGGCTCAACTCTTTGCCACCCGACAATATAACAACATGGGAGCAATGTGAATAAGTATTCTTGAAGAAGTTCTATCTGTAGGGATCTATAGCAAAAAAACAAATATGAACGCAGCGAAAATCGATCCCTCCAGAGATCCATGTAAATTTAGAACTATTATAGCAAATAGGATTGTTACCTTTGATGCGTGAACAACCCTTCCAAATCTACTAGTCCAGCCAATCTGAGCATGATCAGAATGTCTATGCCTCTACGGTATCCACACGAGTACGTCCCTTTGATTCGTCTAATGAACTGAAGAATTGGAGAAACTTACACACACCCTCCTTCTTGCTAGAGAAAGCTACTTAAGGTGGCAATCCGAAAGACAACACTTGACCCTTCATCTTCTCCACTCTCTTTAAAGAGATGGATGGCTATTTAAGGTGGCAATGAAAAGACAACCATGACTCTTCATTTACTCCATCCACTTTAAAAGAGATAGCTTTAAGGTGACAATGAAGAGAAAAACATGACTCTTCATCTTCTCTACCCTCTTTCACAAGATGTGTATTAGTGTTTCTCTATAGTTGGGTTGGGCCTTAAAAGAAAAGAAGCTTAATGAATTAACTCATTAAATCAATAAGCTTAAGGTCTGAAACCAATTTCAGACTTAAGGCTCACACCCACACTATTTTAGTCAAACTAAAATAAACCAATCTCCAAATCAATATGCTCTCTATGTGTGACCCTATAAGTTCTCGTAACGTTGGCAGTGTTTCTAAAACTATTTTAGATACATAAGCAATGAGTAGTATCTAGCAATGCATCATGACGAGAATATTGAGATTCGACCTAACCTGTCTATGACCATTATCTTGTATAGCTCAATCATTTTGTCCTTGATATCTAGATTGATCCATGAGGTATAGATTGTGTCATCCTTTCAACAATCTATGTGTTTCTTGATATCTAATTAGACTTACTTAACTAAATAAGCTTAATATCTCATATTGACTTAGTTGAGCATGACCATGCATATTAGTAGTCTTACTCAATTAAGGGGCCCAAAGATATCTCTCTTATTATATAGAAGGGACAAATCTCATCTACATCATTCACATCCCTCTGCATTGCTCATTGCATACCCAGTGAATGACTTTATAGTCCACCTTATTATAGGTGACGTTTGTCGATGCCAAAGTACACAACTCTTTATGTAGAGCACCATAGTGACTTCAGGTCTAAGAACTATTTATACTAATAGTCACTATGATAATGTTTATGACACTCATATAACGATTCATGAAACTTCTCATGGTGGGTCAATTCAGTACATATTCTCTAATATATATTCATGTGTCAACTTGATATCATATATCCATAACTTGTGAGAATAAGTCATCAATTGATCGACATGTTAGTCTCAGCCCTTGTATATTAATACTTGACTAGAAATATTTAAGAGTAGTGTTATATATATATATATATATATATATATATATATGAATTCAACCAATTGATATGTTGTAGATTAGAACCAACTATTCTAGGGCATTATTATATTTATTCACCTAGCACAATCATGAAGTAAATACAATAACCAAAACCTTATCTTTTATTGATAAATATGATATAATATGTCCTATGTCAATCAACTCATGATTGGCTCTTAGGGCTGACACTAACACTATCCTCCAAGTAAGGCAGCCCATATGAGAAATCTCATTGCTAGCTTCATGCAAAAAGATGGAGAATCCTTATATGAGGCTTGAGACAGATTTAAAGGTTTTCTTCGACAATGTCCACACCACGAATTGGAAAAATGGTTAGTTATTCACATATTCTACAATGGTATCAACTATCAAATGAAGGTTTCCTTGGATTCCGCATCTGACGAAGCTCTAATGAACAAGGGCCTTGATGAAGTATAGGACATTATTGAAAGTGTGTCCTTGAACCATCATCAATGGGTATCAGAAGGAAGCAACCCAATCTTAATTCGTGAAAAACATGATGTGAATACTTTGGATTTAATCTCTGCTAAGATGGATGCCCTCACCAAAATATTTGAATCAATGAACGTGAATCCAATAAATGTGGTGAGCACTAGTTGCTATGTTTGTGGAGATAATGAACATACAAAGGAAGTATGCTCATTGGGAGCTATTTCTGCATGGTTGGTTCAAATTGAGGATATTGATGCAATTGACAACTTCAACCAAAGAACCAACAATCCTTATTCGGGAACTTACAATCCCGGATGGAGGAACCACCTGAACTTCTCCTACTGCAACAATCAAGAACAAATGTGGCAACCTTCAAATTTTCAAAAAAATTCACAACCCTCAAGGATCAAGAAAATACTTGAGGAAATTCAAGCTACTCAATTGGAGATGAAGAATGATATCAAAAACCTTTGTGAAAAAATGGACAATACTGAAAATCGTTTAAAGATTCTTGATAATCAAGTTTTTCAAGTAGCTAGCTCTTCTTCAAGACCCCAAGGGACATTTCTGGGAAAGCTCGAACAAAATCCGGTGGAACATTGTAATATTGTTGAGTTAAGAAGCAGACGGACCTTGGTAGAACCCCAAGTGACTGCTATAAAGAAAGGAATTGGAAGCACGCCGATTGGAGAGTCAACTCCTTCCTCCTCACATAATGAACATCTCCAAGAGAAAGTTGAGAATGATGAACCAATTGAGAGAACCCCAGTGGGTAGATATGTGCCATCGATTCCTTTCCCTTAATGAATTTCCAAAGCAAAGAAAGATGAATAATTTGATAAGTTTCTTGAAAAAGTTAAAGAACTTTACATTGACATTCCCCTTGTTGATGCTTTACAACAAAAGCCCAAGTTTGCTAAATTCATGAGGGAAATCATTTCAAATCTACAAAGAAAAGATATACATGATACTGTGGCTCTAACAGAGGAGTGTAATGCTTTGTTTCTGAATGAGATACCTCCAAAACTCAAGGGCCCAAGAAGCTTTTCAATCTCATGCAAGATTGAAACAACCATGATTGATAAAACATTCTATGATTTAGAAGAAAGTGTTAGTCTCATTCTATATTCAGTTTGCAAGAAGCTTAGTCTCAACGATCTCATGTTGACCACCATGACACTTCAACTAGCAGACCATTCTTGTAGATACCCTATGGGTATAATTGAGGATGTGCCAATGGAAGTAGCAGGTTTCATCATCCCTACTGATTTTGTGATATTAGATATGGAAGAAGATTCAAAAATTCCTATTATTTGGGTAGGCATTTCCTTGCTGCTGTCAGAGCAAAAATAGATGTTAAAAATCATAAGCTCACACTAGTAGTAGGCGAGGAAAAAGTTGAGTTTGATTTATCTAAGACCACTAATACATTTTCTATTGTTAAGAAATTATGTTGCAAGTTGGAAGGCCTCCAACCAGAAGAGAAGGAAAAACACTACCCCAAAGATCGTCCATCGGATGAAGCACCAAGTTGGTGAGGGAAGAGAATAGGCCCAAGCATAAAAATGATAAAGATATCATCCCGGCAAGAGCCCGGATGAGAGATGGGCATGAAACATCAACTTGCCACAATGGTAGGGTACGCAACCCCTTCAAGACAAAGGCTCCAAGTTGAGCCAATATAGCAGTCGAGCTTGTGACCTTAAACAAGTGCTTCTTGGGAGGCAACCCAAGGGTTCACATTTTTGTTCTTGATTTCTTGTTTTTTAATTTTCTTTTGAGTCTTATTTTTGTTTTCTTTTTTAGACTGTATTCCTCCACAAGCTGGCCATAGGAATTGACAAGGGCGTGGAGGAACTTTCAAAGAAAAAGTTGAAGTTTGGCCATACTAAAAAGGCATGATCGTGCTTTTTCATTGCACGGGCAAAAAAAAATCAAAGTAGTGTCGTGTGGTTTCCCACGGCCGTGCTTCAAGGAGACTTTAAGCCAGAACAGACAAAGACATGGTCGTGTGATCTCATATGGTCGTGCCTACTATAGGGGAACAAATAGAATGAAGTCACAAAATGGTCGTGTCATCTTACACGATCCTGCCAATGGAAGACTCTGCCCTGGCATACCCGTGCCCTTAGAAGTCTCAACTTCCAGAACACAACCATGGTGTAGTCGTGTCTTTTGACACGGTCGTGCCAACCCAGAGGAAGAAACAAGAGCAGTAGTTGAGACCCAACCCTGTTCTTCACACAAGGCTATGTGAAAAGAGCTTGGAGCGACCCAAAGCAATCCACACTAAGGTCATTCCTTTTGGCACGGCCGTGTGGCCTCTAATTAGTGTATTAAAACCTTAGGTCCACAACCGTCCCCCCCCCCTCCACCTCTCTCCTTCTTTCCTCCTCCTTCTTCTTCTCTTGAGATCTCTTCTTTAATACCAGATCCAACCTCCTTCCACCCCAAAATCTTCCCTTCCCTTCTCCAAGACAAGATCTAAGCTCTTTCTTTCCTCAATTCTTCTCCAATCTTCACTGATCTTTCCAAAGAAGAACTTTCTCCAAGTTTCCCCCTTCTCTAAGTCTCTTCTTCTTCTTGAATCTAATTTTCAAAATAAGATCTAAACCCTCTTTCTTCAAGATCCCTCTTTTCTAACTCTCCTCTTCCATGAGCAACAAATCACCCCTCTTTACTTGTGACCATTCATCATGATGAAGAGACTCTGAAAAAGCATTGGAGGTGGATCTAGCGGAGGAGATAAGTCCAACAAATGAAAAGGGAAGGTCACTAACAAAGGAAAAGGGAAGGTAACCGACAAAGCCAAATGTAAAGCATGCGACGAAGGTAATGAGAATTCATATGGAATCATTTTTCACAATGAGGAGTAAAAAGCTAGATTCGATGTTCTTATTACTAGGAAATTGATTTACACTCGGTACATTGACAATTATACCATGGATGTCTTAGGAATTCGAACTAATGTAAAATGGTTGTATAACAATTTAGGTTGGAATAACTTAATGAGTATTCGTTACTCAACCCATCCTAAGATTACTCTTGAATTCCTAAGCTTGTTAGAGACCTACTTTACCTCCGATAGCAATAAAGAAGGAAAGATTAGTTTCTTCTTATTGAATCATGATTATGAGTGGTCTCTTTATGATTTCAATAATTGTCTTGGTTTGCCTAATGATGGATCTCATAGTTTTTATTGTTCTTTCAATAGTAAAACAATTTGGAATGATATTGCATTGTCAAATAAACCCTATGACCCTTCACGTGCTAAGGCCTCTTCTCTTCAAAACCCTGTTCTTCATTAACTACACTGAGTTATGAGTAAGACTATCTGTGGTCGAGGTGAAAGTGACGGTGTGGTATGAAAAGTATTATTCTATATTTTTTGGGCTATGTTGAATGAGGTTGAATTTGATTCAGGTTTCTATTTCCTCCAACACCTAGTAAGATCTAGTCGAGTGTCTTTGGGTACTATAGTATTTGGTGGATTGACTACATACATCGCCACACACTTGGAGTGTAAGCTATTTGGTTTAGAGGTTATACATGCTAGCTCTTGTTGGATCATGGAATACGAGAGAGGGGGGTGAATCTTGTAGGTTCGAAAATATTTTCTTTTAAATCAAAGTTGTAGCAGAAATAAATAAGCAAAAAATGAAAGGCATAATTCCTTTTTACTTGGTTCGGAACTCAACCGACTCCTACTCCAAGAACCCACAACCATTCGGATCCATTATATCTCTTCTCTCCGAAAGCTTTCTGAGAAGAAGTAAACTCGTACAAATATGAGGAAGATAATAAAAAGACTATTATCTTCCTATAGTAATGCAAGTACAAAATTAAATATACCAACAATATAGATGAAGATGAAAAGTTGGTTGTCGAGTGGACTCACACCGTGGTAGTGGATGATCTTGCATGAAGTGTAAACTATGACAATATTGGATTAAGCCGTAAAAATATTTTATATTAATCCGTGAGAAATTTGGAATTTTTAGGAATTTTCGGGGATTAAAATGGAATCATATGGAATTATTAAGGATTTAATGAAATAAATC
>JBBUKS010000002.1:9646808-9689044 GCA_038050645.1 Hedychium gardnerianum | reverse complement strand
ATGTGGAGTAAAAAATCATGATAACATAATAAAATAAGGTGCGATAATATAGATCATGTCAATGAAATATAAGTAGAGTGTAATATAAGTGTCTAAAAACATATATAATCTATGCACATCACGTAACAGTGTTTCATAGTTGGAGAAACGTAGTAGAGTGCGTAGATTCGTGATAGAAAGCCTCTGGTTGTGACCTTCTTTTATAGCTTGATCTGGGCGCTTGGATCAGTATAGGGAGCCTCTATCAACCTTTCTCTGATCTGAAGTCATAGCTGACTCGGCCAATCCAGATGCCTGGATCCCTTCTAGGCGCCTAGATCACTGACGTGGCAGCACTTGGTTGAAACTTCATCCACATCGTATTTATCCTTTTCGGGGCATCTGGATCTCTTCCAGATGCTTGGATTCTAACGTGCACCGACCAATTAGGGCGCGTAACCTCATTTGGACGCGGAGCTAAACTTCGATCAAATAGGGTGACTGAATCTTATAGGGGTGCCCGGACTTCTAGTCACCTAGAACCACTCCGGGCGCCCAGAGTTATCTTTTCCGGCCAACTCTCATACTTACCTTCCTGCATCACAGTATTAGCACAAATATAATATCCCATGAAACTTAGGTTAGACCAATGGCCTACTGCTCTCTTTTTGAGAGCACGTCCTCACTACTCCACTCGGGAGAATTTATCTGATGCCAAGCCTTGGTCCTCCCGACCTACTTGGACTTTGGCTCAACCAATCTGACCCTCGAGACTTTTCGCTATACCTCCTATCCTCAACCCGTCTAGTCTTTTCGCCTGATGTCCTCGATCTTCCCAATCTTCCTGCCTAGTCTCTCTGACCAAGACTTCCTTGCCTAGTCTTTCCAACCAGGACTTCCCTTTCCTAGCCTCAACTAGGACTTCCCAGTAAACTTGATCAACATGTTAGAATATAATAAGACTTAACTTTTGACCTTTTGTCAACATCAAAATTTAAGTTCGATCGTATGGTACTTCTTGCACCAACGGTTTCTAAGTTGAGATCAGATAGTCCTAACTTCCAGACTCATTCATGCATAATCATATATTTCAAACTTTGTTTTGCAAGTCTTATTATTGGTATTCTTGTTGTGTTAACTTTGTTTTGCAGAAAAGCAAAATTTTGGTTGACTGAAGGGTTCGATCGACCAAACAGTGTGGTTCGGTCGATTGATCTAGACAGATAAGCACAACCAGATTGAGATCAAGTCCAAGAAGGAAATAAGGGTTCAATCGACTGATCATGAGGATCAGTTGACCGAACAACATTGGAAAGTGCAGAACGGATATGATCAGATTGTCACTATAAAGGAAATTCAGTGGTCCAATTGACTAGACAGGGTTCAGTCGATCAAAAAAAGTGAATTTCGCGGGATCGATCAGATTGGATCGGAGCAAACAAGGAAAGAAGAGGGGCTAGTGGCCTAATAGAAGGTTTAGTCGACCGGATAAGTTTAGTCGACTAATCGATTTCCAATAGATCAAATCAAGACTATAAGAGAAGCCTCGAGATCCGAGGCTCAGTACTTCATCTCAATCCAATACTTTCAATGCTCTCTTCATCTCTACTGTTCGTGCAAGTATTGCTACTACGCCAAGAGGCTTAATGAACTTTGAAGTTGTCGGTAATCTTTATTTACTTGCATTTACTTTAACAGGGCTAGTAGTATGTTACTATTCCCTTCATCTTTATCGAAAAGGAGAAGATTAGGGATTTGCCCATTCGGAATTGGTCCAAGGGATCTTGGGCCTTGGAGTAGCAGTAACTGGATTATGAACAAAGTAACAAAACATGTCTTTATCTCTGCTTGTATTTTGTTATTAAAGAAAAGAAAGATTTCAAACGAGCGATATTTACCCCCCCCCTCTATTGTGCTTTTCGGTCATACATTTTGTATTTCTATTGTGAGCTAACAATTGTGAACAAGTAAATGAAAGATCGAAAAAAATGAAAAGAAAATATGAAGCATTATTCATCCCCTCTAGCTCCCCAATATGATCCAACAAACTAATTATCATTTAGTAGAGATCTAATCTACCTTGACCCGTCTAGAATTTTAAGGCCAACACCTATTAAACTTCTCATTATCTGTCAAGCATCCAGTTTACCTTGATTTGTTTGAAAATCCACTACCAACACCTATTTTACTTCTCATAATATGCAGATGATATCCAATCTAACTTGACTTAATGGAACTTCCACAACCAACACTTTTTAGACTTTTATTGATTGCTAAGTGTGTGGTCAATCTGGAACCATTTTGTCTTCTTCCACAATCAAATATCCGATCAACCTTGACCTAATTGATATAGTCAAAAAATATATTGATCAAACATCAAAATATCTCGATTAATTTGACCATGGCTGATTGTACCAATAAATTTTTACTCCATGTCCAACACAAGCATAAAACATTGACTTGTTAGGACCAGTGCGAACTAGAGGGGGGTGAATAGCTTCTTTCACGTCATTCAATCTTTGTTGTGTGCTCTTAGGACATGTAGAGAGCTAGATGGGGTGAATAGCTTTGATCGCTTCTTTGAACATGATTTACAGCGGAAAACTTGAAGCAATGCTAACACCTCAATTTTACTTGGTCTCCACCTCCTTGAGATGACTAATCCAAGGGCCCACTCTTCACTCTCATAGATGCACTATGAAAATCTTCTTCCCATAGGTGAAGAAGTCTCATACAAACTCAAGCATGAGAATACAACAAGAAAACAAATACAAAATACAATCAAGAATGACTTTTAGGGTTTACAATGAGAAACCTTGCTTCTCTTCTCTTACTTTGATTTGTCTCTTGATGATGGGAAAATGCAACAACACCTCTTCTCCATACACACAAGAACTAACGTGTGCAAATCTAAATGAAGCACTCTTTATATCCTGTTTATCAGGCTAATTTTCGCTAGCAAATCAATTAGTCTTACCCCTAATCGATTGTCACGTAAGATCTGGCCGTTCAAACCTACATAACGGCTCTTTTTTCACTTGCCCAATCGATTGGTTAGCCTCTAATTGATTGTCTCAATCGATTTAGAGGCTTCTGTTCACTCAAGAACTTTGGCTGAATCAATTGCCCCAATTGATTCACAACCCTTCTATTCTCTCACGAATTCGCGACAAAACTACACTGAATCAATTGCTCTAATCGATTAGGCTGAGACTAATCGATTAGCCAATCGATTCTAGCACCTTCCGTGTTATCGCGAAAGGCTCTTAATCGATTACCGTGATCGATTGACAATGCTTTAATTGATTGCCCAATTGTTTCTAAGCCCTACTGTGCACTCGCGAAAATGAACCTCCCAATTGATTAGGACATGGTGATGCCCATAATCGATTGCCCAATCAATTAGGACACCTACTATGCACTCGCAATTTTTGACTTCTCCCATTCGATTGGTGTCACAAGCCAATCAATTGGCTTAAGCCCAAAACCCAGAATCTGGGTTTAAGGTATACCAGTTGATTGACAGGAAGTGTCAATTGACTAGTAACCCTAAATTTAGCCTTTTTAGCAAGTCTTATTTAATATCTAGTTAACCTCAACCTATTAGGACTTTCTCTGCCCAATATTTAGTTATCCGTGACCTGTTGGGACTTTTCGTTGCCTAGCATCTGATCAACCTTGACCTGCCAGGGCTTCTTTACCAAGTGTCCGATCAAACTTTGACCCACTTGGACTTTCTATCTCGTGCCAAGTGTTTAGCTCCCAACTGACCCACCTTGGACTTTACCTAGTTTCCAACTAGGTCTTCCAATGTCTAGTCCCGCTAGGACTTCTATTGTCTTGTTCCCAACTAGGTCTTCCATTTTTCTAGTCCCACTAAGACTTTCATTTGCCTAGTCCCACTAAAACTTCCATTGCCTAGTCCCACTAGGTCTTCCACTACCTAGACTACCTAGTCTCACTAAGTCTTTCCTCTTGCTTAATCTCAGTTAGGACTTTCCATTATCAAGTGTCTTGTCATCCCTTGACTTCTCTCTCACATATTATCAAACATAGAAACTCAAGATCGAGCCAACCTGAGCTTAGTCAACCTTGACCCGAGGACGATTGCACCAACATGCTCGTCTAAAATTGGTTAATATGCAATGGAAACAAATACAAGAACCAAAAACAACACAAGAGACATGATATTTTTACTTGGTTTGGAACCTTCAATTTCTACTCCAAGACCTAGTCCTAGCAATGCTACCACCACTAAACCTTCTTATTCTTGGACACCTTCTGGAGGTGGAGAAGTCTTATAATCCTATTGATATACAAGCAATACAAAAATGAAATAAAGATACAAATACAAATGAAAGTAAAACAACTTTACAAATGAAAATTTTGCGTTGAGCACTTTGTGATTGTTTTGGAATGCCTCCCATGGTTTGAAAATATAGCAACATTTTGTCCTCAAACCATCAAATCTCCTCGAAACCCTCTTTTATAGGATTGTTGTCAAGTTAATTTCCTCCTATCAGTCGATTGCCAGCTTTCATCAATCGATTGTCCCATCAAATCTAGCCATTGCACCTGCAGAATGACTCTTCCAACTTGGTTTGACCATCATTAGTCGATTGCTAAACCTCATTAATCAACTATTAGACACAACCAGTCGAGTTTCCAGTCAATTTGTGAACCTTCTGTTCGTTGCTATAGTGTCATCAGTCTAGCAATTGATTGCTACCTCAACAGTCGAACTGAGAAATCAATTTAACAACGTTCTATTTGCTAGTACAGTGCCAACAATCAATTGCTAAAACTCATAAATTGACTAACATTGTAGCAAAAATACTATAGTAAAAACCTTAAACCCCGACACTATAGAAAACCCCGAAAACACATAGTACCCCTATTTACTATAACAAACTCTAATTTACGAGTTTTGTGGTTTTCGTTTTAGTAATCCTAGTTGCTGTAAGAAATCCTAAAAACATCTCAAACTCCAATTTCGATGTTTAAAATTCATCGGTCAATCGATACACCTTATCAATTGACTAATACTACTATTTCAGTCTTATTAAATTGAATTCTTGTCTTGCTTGGTATTTGATTAACCTCAACCTATCAAGATTTTTTTTGTTCGGCATCCGATCAACTTTGACTTGCTCGGATTTCCTGTTACCTAATACTCAATCAACCTTGACTTGCCAAAACTTCTCGTTACCTAATATCCGGTCAATTTTGACCTGCTAGGACTTCACTTCTCATGCTAACTCTTAGGTCAACCATGACTCACTTGGACTCTTTTTTATGCCAAGTGTCTAGTCAACCGTAACCTACTTGAATTTTTCACTTGTATGTGTCTGGTCAACCATGACCGACTTTTCACTTACCAACTCCTTGTATGACTTATGATCACCAACTGTCCGGGCAATATTGACCCCACTTGGACTTTCTACTTGTCAATTTCTTGTTGGACTTCCTATCACTAAGGGTTCGGTCAACCATGACCACTTGGACTACTCTACCGTCAAGTTATCTAATCACTCTTGACTTATTTAACATCTCATTCAATCAACTACCATTTTGCTTGAATATCAAAACTCAATACCGTCAAGTCAGCTTGAATTTGATTAACCTTATTAGAGGTTGATTGCATTAACATTGCTATCTCACTCTTAATAGACGATATTGCACCCATCAAAGTCCTCTCTTAGCATTTTCCTCCGATCATTACTTATCCCATCGAGCAGTCTCACTTCTTAACCTTTGATTGGGTGTCACCCCTATTTTCTAGATAGATTTCTTATTTCCAATTTATCAAATTATCATAGTATAAGAGTCTTGATGTCAGCCATAAATTCCTCATCGGTGATCCTCCTCAGGCACCTTCAAAAATCGATAGTACAAAACTATTTCGTTGAAAATCTTAACTATATGGACTTCAAATATTCCTGCTACAGTTACAACCATTCTAAAACAAAATAAATTGTTAATGAAGCTTTATCTCACTCAAGCATGGAAGTTACGTATTGTGTTATGGTCAACATCATCGTAGATTACCACAAGCCCTCCCTGCATCTCATCTACATATGCTCAACTTCTAACAAAATAAAATGTTAATGAAGCTTTATCTCACTCAAGCATGGAAGTTACGTATTGTGTTATGGTCAACATCATCGTAGTTACCACAAGCCCTCCCTGCATCTCATCTACATATGCTCAACTTCAAACTTAACATGGTCTCTCTTTCTTCCTCCTTGACTGAAACTTTCTTTTGGTTGCTAGCACAATCTTAGATGATTTTCTTCTCCAAGTTTATGAATTAGGAAGACGGACAGAACGTGTTCATGTGGATACCGAAAGAGGCACGAACACTTAATCGTGTTGAGATCCAACAAGTACCAAAGTTGCTGCCGGGAGAAGGTAGCTCACTCAACAAAGGTATAAACTCTCATAATCCCTTAGTATACAGTTTCCTTCGCATGGATCTTCTGAAGGATCTTGATTTTATTCAACTGCGCTTATGTTATTTTTACGCTCAAGATCCTAACATCAACTTGATTCGTGGTTTCGCTCTTGGATCACATTGTCTCCATGCTTGTCTAGTACCAATCAAAGTCCAAAACTTGTGTCTTAGCGAAGTCGTCTTGAGGGTATCTCAGCATGGATATCGATAGAGGCTAGCCTTGTGTGGCTAGCTAAATGCTCTCTACAAAGTTCGATAATGAACTCGTAAGTATAATTTTTTAATGAACACTTTGATCTATGGTTATGTCTAGCACATGTGTGTATCCTGTATGTGTGTAATGTGTGTGTGTTGTAATAATTTAGATTATTATCATGCTTCCGCTGTTTGTTTATTGAAACAAAATTTTAAAACGTGCATCCGGAAACCCAACACGAATCACCTTTTTGATTTCTCATTTGCTAAACCCCTTTTTATTTTCACTAACTTCCATATGAGGTTGACTAGTTCAGTGGTGGTTTCGTCATCGTCGTCGTCGTCAAATTTAGATTCCTCATATTGTTGTTTAACTCTTGTCTGTTGCTTGTTCTCCTTTTGTTAACCTGCAAAAAGAGCTATACCCTTCTCAGCTTGGCTCGTGTTAGTCTGCTCATAGAGTTCAAGTTCAGAAAATAGTGAATCAAGTTTAATTTTAGACAAGTCCGGGTAGACCTTCAAAGCATCAACTATTGATGCCCATAAGTTATTTTTCGGGAAGGCTCTTAGAGCATACCTTATAACATCTCGATTCTCCACCATTTGTCCAATTGCGTGTAGACAGTTGAGGATGTTTTGTAGATGAGCATTGAGTTGACTAGCAGACTCACCTTCCTGCATGGTTATATTATATAAATTATTTAAGAGAAAGTCTTGTTTGTTTAACTTGATGTCTGAGGTTCCTTCATGGAGCTTAATTAGCTTGTTCCATAGTGTTGGGGTTGC
Source organism: Hedychium gardnerianum (assembly GCA_038050645.1). Lineage (NCBI taxonomy): Eukaryota > Viridiplantae > Streptophyta > Magnoliopsida > Zingiberales > Zingiberaceae > Hedychium > Hedychium gardnerianum. The sequence continues at coordinate 9,681,630 of JBBUKS010000002.1, read as the reverse complement.
AAGGTTATAAACAAAGTCCCACATTGAAAACACATGGAAAAGATCATGGGATATCTCTATTTGTATTAGGCCTTTTGGGTAAAGCCCAAAAACAAAACCATGAGGGCTTAGGCCCAAAGTAGACAATATCATACCATTGTAGAAATATTTAAATTCCTTCAGTCCTAACAATTGGTATCAGAACACGGACTATTAGAAGGTCTAACCACCGACTACGCACAAGAACTATGATTTAATCAAGCCATGTGAGTAAAATATTGACCTCCAATAAAGGAAGTGGGGGCTCCCGTGTCCGAATCAAGAGGATCAGACACCAAGTAGGAAGTCCTGGTGGACAGTTAGACAGGTGGAACTATCTTACTCATGCATTACTTTATTTCACTAACTATGTGTTGTAGGATCCTTACTATATATTCTGTGCTAACTTTGTTTTGTAGGTAAACAAAGTTCTGAGATTATTTGGTTCAATCGACGGAACATAGGGATCAGTCAATCGAATAAATCAATATGGCAGAGCATCGAAGAAAGTTTGCGAAGTTGGAAATTCAGTGGGATCAGTCGATTGAACCAGGGGGATCAGTCCACCGATCAAATATGGCAATAAACAAATATCAGATCGAATCAATGCAGAAAAGTTAAACACAAGGATCAATCGACTAATCAGCAAGATCAGTCGACCGATCAGGTGTGATTTCTGGGATCGAACATATCGAATCAGAGCAAAGAAGGAAGGGCGCGGGTTCATTCGACGGATAGGAGGATTAGTCGACTGAAACGATCATTCGACTGATCAATTTTTTAGTCGATGGAATGCAGCCTATAAAAGAATCCCTGGGGTTTTGAGCCGATGACAACTCTTTTTAGTGCTTCATTTTATCTCTACTGCTGATCGTGCAAGTGATGCTACTGCTATGACCCGCTGACAACCTATGTCAATATTCTACTCTTAAAGTTGTCGGTATATCTTTATTTAACTTGCATCATCTATAATTGTAAGTCTCATATTTATACGATCTTGCTTCTTCTAAATAACTATAATAGTGATTAACCCATCGATACGATCCTACGTCTGTGTCTTATTTTATTTTTCGCTATTATCACTTTGATTCAATATTACGGATACGATAAAAGAAAAGATTTTAATCTGATGAGATTCACACCCCCGTCTCTCATCTCCAACGATCCAACAATTAGTATCAGAACAAGGTTTCTCTGAAAAGACTTAACAGTCTTTCTAAGCATTTCTTTTTTATCTTTTCTTTAAATAATTTTTGAGCAAATTTTTCCTTATGCTTTTTTTTGGTTTCTCGATTATTCGTTTCTCTATTATTTCTTTTCTCGCACTACTAATCCCAAAACAAAGTCTTGGATACTCTACTTTAATATTTTCTTGTAAGAAATATGTCTCAACAAGAAGGTTTTAGCACCGTCCAACCTTCCCTCTTCAATGACAATGATTTTTCATATTGGAAAAGGAGGATGGAAGTCTTCCTTAGAACGAACATCGACCAATGATTCACCATCCGGCATGGCTCACAACACCAATCAAAAAGATTGGAGAAATTCTCAACCCAGAGAAATGGACAACCAAAATGAAGAAGAAATCACAAACCGACTCAAAGGCACTGAACACACTCCAATGCGGCCTGACCAAGGAGGAGCTGAATCGAATCAGTCCATATGACAACTCCAAAGAATTATGGGACCGACTAATCAAACTACATAAAGGAACCGACACTCCAAGGTAACTAAACGCAATTTATTATTAAATTAATTATTTAATGTTAAAATACAGCCAGGAGAAACCGTGACAAAACTACATGCAAGAATCAAAGATATAATCAATGGACTCTACCTCATCGGCCACCAACTAGAAAATCGAGATATAATAAGGTACACCCTAAACTCCTTCCCTCAAAATTCACTATAGGCATCTGTGGTAGATGCCTATAAGGTTTCAAAGGATCTTTCCTTAATTAAATTAGATGAATTATTTTGCGAGTTAGAATTAAATGAGCATACTAACTCTAGTTAAACCAAGAAGAGTATAGTTTTGTTCGCAGGTAAAAATAAAAGCAAGGCGGTTAAGAACAAATCAAGACCAAAACAAGAATTTGAGAGTGATTCAAACTCAGAATCAAACAACGATAAAAAATGGTAAACATGGTAAGAAGAATGTTTATCAAAAAGAAGTTCGCCAGAATAAACCAGAAGAAAACACAAGACGCCCCAACCATACCAAAATCAGAATTAACATGCTATGGGTGCAACAAGAAGGGCCACTATAAATATGAGTGCCCTAAGGAGGGGAAGTCCAAGTTTTCAAGATGAAGAAAAGCACTCAAGGCCACTTGGGGCGACTAATCCTCAGAAGATTCGGATGCGGAGGAACCAAAATAGTCGAATCTTCTAGCACTCATGGCAAGAAACGAGGAGTCCAAGTTTTAGTCCGAATTCAAGTCCAACTCCGAGTCTGAGAGAAGTCACGAGTCCGTACCCATTTCAGAAGGACTAGATGAGGTAAAATGTTTAGCCAAATCTCAAATGTTTAAAGTAATTAAATGTTTGCTTAAAAAATTGATTAAATCTAAGGATCAGATTAATTTACTACTTGAGGAATATAACAACCTTAAGAAGCAAGTTAACTTGAACCTCTAAACTGACAAAATTCAAGTTGGAACTTCAACTCATGTTGCAAAACTTGAGGAAGAAAATTCCAACCTGAAAGGTCAAGTGGAGGGACTCAAGAAAATCTTGGAAAAGTTCGACTTGGGCTCCAAGTGTATAATATGATGTTTGGGTCCCAACGAGTTGTGTACAGCAAATTTGGACTCGAATACAAAGCCAACACAACAAACAAGTCATACTTGTCTTTGATTAGTCAAAATGTTAGAAACCAAGTCCAAGCATAGGTCCCAAAAGCATGTTTACTTAGTCAAAATAGACCAAATCAATAATGGATTCCCAAGGATCAAATACACTACCTAGATAGTGTTGGTGCAGGAAGCACCAGAATCAAACCTATGTTTTGATGTTGTCAAAGGTTCAAAGTTTAGTCTTATTGATATCTGATGAACTAATCTAGTGTGCAGGATCTCAACTCTGAAAGCCCTACTAGGTCTGGAGGACGCGATACTAGGAAAGAAAGTCTCGACAGATCGTGGAACCAGGCAGGAAGTTTAGATGGGTCAAGAGGACCTGAAATCTAACAGGAGGATTCGATAGGTCTGGAAGACCTGATATCGAATCAAGTGGAAGACATGGAAGGTTGATCCAATGCTGAGCAAAGTCCAAATAGGCCTGGAGGACCAGATGTTTGGAAAGTGAGTTGAGGTAAGCACATGGAGTTAGTGCAGTGAGGTCATGTCCTAGTGGGACAAACCTTAGGCGCTGATCCAACTGAAGAAACCAATGGAGGTTTCTAAGTTAAGATCAAGACAGGTCGAACTTTCTTATTCATGCATACTTATTTTGATCTAACCTTTATTTTTGCAGGACTGTTACTATTATTATTTTTTCTGTGCTTACTTTGTTTTGCAGATAAAATAAAGTTTGGATTTAAGTTAGGTTCGATCGACCGAATAGGAGCTTCAGTCGATTGATCAGACCAGATTAGCACAAGATCGAACAGAGGCTGTATACAAGGAAAGACTAGGATCAGACAACTAATCCAAGGGATCAGTCGATCGAATAAAGAATGAAATAAATAGCTACTAGATTAAATCAATGAAAAAAAGGTAAGCACAGGGATCAATCGACCGATCAAGGGTGATTTTCGAGATCGAACGGATCGGATCAGAGCAAAGAAGGAAGGTCGCAGGTTCAGTCGACCGATAGGAGGATCAGTCGACTAAACGATTTTTCAGTCGACCGAACGCAGCCTATAAAAGAAGCCCTCGGGGTCCGAGCCGAAGACAACTTTTCTCTGTTCCTCATTCTGTTCCTGCTACTATTCGTGCAAGCTGCTGCTACATTGAGAAGCAATCCGACAACCTACGCCGAAGCCTACTTTTCATATTGTCGGTATATTTTATTATTTGTAATCTGCTTGCTTGTACTACCTTGCTTCTTCGGAAGAACTATTTTTAGTGAATTAACCCATCGATATGATCCAAAGGGTCATGGGTTCTTGGAGTAGGAGTCGGCTGGGCTCCGAATAAAGTAAAAAGAAGTGTGACTATTTAGTTTTAATTTCCGTTGCTACTTTGAAAAGAAAAGATTTTCAAACGAGATTCACTCCCCCTCTCTCTCTCGTCTCTAACGATCCAACAGATATCCTATACTACGGTACGATCTTACCAACGTATAGACACAAGCCTAAATAACCGACATGGATATACTAGGATACTCGATATTCTACACTATGATATGTTATCACTAATATACAAGCATGACTATAAATATTGAGCAAGTACCCTAGTTCAATATTTTACGTCTATGTTATGGTATAATATCGCTAGAATAAAAGCATAAGCATAAATGATGATAATTAGCATGGATAACAATGAGACTGCATGAATATCAAATAGAATAAAATAAGACCAAGCAACTAAGTATCAACTCAAGAAACAAATAGAGTGGTGTTAGCATAAGTAAGTAAATGCTACCTAAGCAATATAAATGAAATAAAATCACCATGCACTAAGATCAACGACCTAAAGAGTTCAAGAGAGAACTACCCACCTCTATTATAGATCGTCCTAATCATCTTCCAATCAAAGGGTCTACTTCGATCTCCAAACCTACAAGTATAGGATGCGAAATACAACTAAGTACTAGAATGATCCTAGTATCCAAAAGAACATTAATTTATTTCTCTCCCCTTTTTCATCTAAATTTCTTTATTATGGTATAGCAAATTCTCAACTCATTGAGAACCAAATCTTGATCATCTAATTAATTAATTTATCTAAATTAACTATGATTTAATGAACTTAATCAATTAAACTTATATATACTAAGTTTGATTACTAAATAAATTAATTAATCAATTTACTAATTAACTACAAACCTTAAATTGATTCCTAACCAATTAATTTTTCAATTAGCTATTTTATCAGATTAATCCTCCTTAATTAAATAAGTAATATAATAACTCAAAACCAATTAATTATCCTTAGAGTCCAATTAAGTCAAAATTCTCAAAAGCCATTTCACTTTTATCATCTTATATATATATATATATATGAAATGAAATAACATTCTGCCACACTAATAAAAATTTGCTCCCCAAATTTCTTACTTAAAGTGTAACACTAAGGTATACTCAACAATACGAGTAAAAACAAGTACACACTTCCGTATTAAAACATGAATGTTGATATACACTTCTATTAAAACTATGGGGTAACAAATAGGCAGTATGTTACTATATTAATCCATTCTAGTATCTTAAAAGTCCCTAAATGCCAGAAAGTAAAGTAAGGTTCCCTTGTCAAACTACATAGTGCTCTACTTCTAAAGTAGACAATCACCACTATATGGGTTATGAGCCCATCGTGCTTCCGCTACTCTCACACTATTGTCTAGCTATGTTGTGTAAAAATCCACTGGATGTAAAAAAAACAATTCTTCCAAGCCGCCTCAATAGTCCATTTCGCATGCTTGTAGTAGATTCTCCAATGTTTGAATGGTGCGCTCCATCCATTTGTCTGTCTAAAGTACTGCACAAAAATGAAGTTTTGTTCCCATGGCTCATAGAAAACTCCATCAAGGGATCCAAAAGTCAGTTTAATGGGTTGGTAGGAAATGGGCGGACTTGGTTTCTCACTCAATGATCACCCAAATTGAATCATGCACCTTCCAAAGTCCATTGTACTATGTTTCCATTTCCACTTAGGTACAAAATAAAATCTTCCGAAGTAAGCTTGTTGGTCTCTAATGCTCTCTTTGGTTTATGACCTCACCATGCTTCCGTTGCACCACTTTGATGTTCTTCCTATTGGTGCAATTATCTCTGGGTCAAGGGTTGACCAGTTTGACCAAGCTTGGGATGACTCGAGCTTGGGTTTAGATGTTTGATTAATATGTTTGTGTAAAGTCAAGTAGGTCAAGGGTTGATTGGATACTTGACAATATGGTAAGACCTAGTTGGGAACTAGGCATGGAAGTCCTAGCGGGGCTAGGCAGTGAAGACCTAGTTGAGAGTTAGACATGAAAGACCTAACTGAAGGTTAGGCAAATGGAAAGTCCTAACTAAGGTTAGACAAAAGTAAAGTCCTAGTGGGACTAGGCAACCGTAAGTCTTAGTGGGACTAGGCAAAGGGAAGTCTTGGTTGGGAACCAAGCAAACCTAGTTGGGAACTAGGTTAAGTCTAAGGTGTGTTAGCTGAGAACTAAACACTTGGCACAAGAGAGAAATTCTAGTGGGACTAGGCAGACCTAGTTGGGAACTAGGTCAAGTCCAAGGTGTATTAGCTGAGAGCTAAATACTTGACACAAGAGAGAAGTCCTAGTGGGAGTAGACAAACCTAGTTGAGAACTAGGTTAAGTCCAAGGTGTGTTAGCTGAGAGCTAAACGCTTGGTACGAATGAAGTCCTAGTAGGACTAGACAAACCTAGTGAGAACTAGGTCAAGTCCAAGTTGGGTTAGTTGGGAGCTGAACACTTGACACGAGACGGAAAGTCCAAGTGGGTCAAAGGTTGACTGAACACTTGGTAAATAAGCCCTGACAAGTCAAGGTTGACCAAAAGTTAGGCAATCGAAAGTTCCAACAAGTCAAGGTTGACCAAATGTTGGGCAAGAGAATTCACACTCAGATTAAGTGAGTTAGGGTTGGGTAATCGATTAGACAATCAATTAAACCTTGTGTCAATCGATTGAAGAACTGCTCAATCGATTGAGAGAAGAAATATTGCGATAACACAGTGAGTGCTAGAATCGATTGGCTAATCGATTAAGGCAGAGCCAATCGATTGAGATCTATTTTGTCGCGAGAATAGAAGGAGCCTGAATCGATTGGGTAATCGATTTAGGCCTAACCAATCGATTAAGGAATCTCCTAATCAATTGGGAGAAGCCAAAATCGCAAGTGAACAGTAGCTTCCTATATCGATTGGACAATCGATTGGGAAGAAACACAGTAGCCTTCTTGCGAAGGTGCTGAATCGATTGGGAAAGTGCCCAATCGATTGGGAGGCTCTCGCAAAGAATAGATGAGGCTGTAATCGATTGGTCAATCGATTATAACCTGACCAATCGATTAAGTGATCGATTAGGGTCAGTTTGTCATGAGAACAAAAAGCTTCTGAATCAATTGGGTGATCGAATGACTTGGTTCACCAATCGATTAGATATTCAAAAAAGAGTCGTTGAATTGACAGATCTGACATGGTAATTCATTAGTGAGTAAGGCCAATCGATTAAGAAATCCTAAATCAGTACGATAACACATTTTCACGTGGATTGAAGCGGTAACTCTTTTGTGTTTTTTTCACAAGCTCTCAATGTCAGTTCTTACAAGGTTAGATGTGAAATGTTGGTGCATTTCCAACTAATCAAGAGACTTTCCAAGTAACAAGAGATCGAGAGCAATGTGTTCATTGTATTTATTTTTGCTTCTTGTATTCTTGTTGTATTTCTTTGTTGTGAGATTGTACGAACTTCTCCGCCTCCAGATTATTTTTGAGAAGAAGTGATTTTATAGCGGATGAGATCGTGAGTTCTGACCCTTTTGATTAGTCACCTCAAGGAAATGGAGACCAAATAAACGAAGATGCTAACATTACTTCAAAATATTTCACGGTAAATCATCTTCAAAAAACATTTGAAGTTAATCATCCCTTCTAGCTCTTTTTTATCCTAACAATTTCAAATATCATAATAATTAATTAGTTTCTTGTTTGACCACACAAAATTTTCAAAATTAAATTATTTTTCTTAGTCATCCATTTAGATTTAAAAAAAAAACTTATATTAATATGAACTTATAATCATGTGAATTGAATCTATAATTACAATTTATTTTAATTGTGATTATTATTATTTATTAAAAATAAAAAATTTATTTGTATATTCCTAATTTTGTTTGCATTTGAACTGTTGAAATTTTATTTATTTTATTTTAAATAAAATAAAATAAAATAAATAAAGGGTCGATGGCCTCTATCGTGACTTAATTTGCCTTTTTTTTTAAACTGACATTAATTATTAAGTCTTTAATTTAATTAATTTAAAAATAAATAAAAAAATACATATAAAGCCTATTTTAACTAGGGATGATAATTTTTCCCGTGAATTCAGGGCTCCGTGGGAAAAATCCGAAACAAAAGCGGATTCGAAAAGTTTTTTCGGATATAAATTCGGATTTGAGGATTTTTAAAATTTCCAAAGTTAAACTGGGACAGATATGAGAATGCTATTCCCATTCTCGAACTCGTCCCGATACAACATGATGGGGATGGGGATGGAGATGAGGACGGGGATGGGGATCGGAACGGGGATGAAAATTCTTCGATTAGTTCGATAAATGTTAGATAAAAAATAAAGATTTTTGAAGTCGAAAAGTGGGGATGAAGACAGGAATAGAAATTTAATTCTCACGGGATCAAGGATGAGAATTTCCCGATTGAAAAAAATCGAGAATGGAAATGAGAATATAATTCAGGAGTGAGAATGTAAATGACAAATTCGCTCATATTTCACTCCGTCCCATTGTCATTTCTAATTTTGACGATCAATATTTTTGAGTATGTTAACCAGAAAAAATCTCTGCCCCTAAGGGCTTAACCTAATTTGCCTTCAATTCGACCTTTAGTTGATCATCAACCATCATCAACGAGCGATCACTGATAACCAGCACAAGCAATAGGCCATAGGTGACCATATAATCTGTGAATCAATGACTATTGATTCGGTTTAAAATTGAAAGTAACTTGAATATTTAGTTTTAAAATAATCATTATATAAATTGAAAAAAAAAATCAAAAAAAAAGTTCATGCTACTCATCACAAGGAAGGCATCAAATAGAATATTAAAAATGTACTTTTACAGTTAGTTATTTCTTCAAATACATTCCAAATTACTTAAATATTTTTGCAAGTTTATATTTTAGTATAGAAATGTCTTTTTTCGTGTTTAAATAATTATTTGATAAAGGTAAAATAAATATTAAACGTTTTTCTTTTGGACAAGTTAAGAGTTATTTTGAAATAAAAAAAAAGACTAATTATATATTTCCTTCCTGACAACCTCTCATCTCCATCTTTGGCCCGTTCCATCCAACGGTTGGCATGTGATGCCAACTAATACCCGACCCAACTCTCCCACCTCTCTATTTAAACCTTCGTCCTTACCTGTCAGGAAAAGAGAACCCACTTCATCTTTTCCTCTCCCCACCCTCTTCCTTCTTCTCATACTCGATCCTTTCTTTCCCAATCCGTCGATGGATCTCCCCAGCGGATCCGCCGACGCCATTTTCGGCGACCTCTGCCTCAACGTCCCCGCGGATCCCCTCAATTGGGGCGCAGTAGCGGCGGCGTCGGCGGGGAGCCACCTGGAGGAGGTGAAGAGGATGACGGAGGAGTTCCGCCGGCCGTCGGTGCGGCTCGAGGGCGCCGCGCTCACGATTTCGCAGGTGGCGGCGGTGGCCGCCTCGGCGGAGGTGAAGGTGGAGCTGTTGGAGGCGGCGAGGGAGGGCGTGCAGGCGAGCAGCCAGTGGGTGGTCGACAGCTTGAGCAAGGGCAAGGACAGCTACGGCGTCACCACCGGATTCGGGGCCACTTCCCACAGGAGGACCAAGGAAGGCGGCGCCTTGCAGAACGAGCTCATTAGGTCACCCATTTCTCCCCCTTTCTCTCTCTTTCTCTCTCTGTGTTTTCTTATTCACTAATTTGATAGTTTTTCATCAAATCTCGAACTCATCTAACTGCATCATGAACTTCTGCAAGTTGATTGTGAATTTGACTAAATCATCCAAAACAATTTCGGCGAGAAATAGATAAGCAGTTTTTTCAAATCGTCCATTCTTTTATGTTCGAGTTAAAAGGGTTAAACTACAAGTTGGAATAGTCAACTTGAAGCAAGTGGGAGAGTTGAAATAATGTTCCAGCCGCGTTGTAGCTGTGCATTGGTTGTCGCCCACTTTATTTAGGTCATCATCCTTGTTCTTCTTCTTTTTTCTTTTTTTTGCCCAAATCGATCGGGAGAAAAGTCTTTGTTTTTATTATAATCAATCAGCTTATGGCCAGATCCACATGATTTGTTGAATAATAAGTGAAGAAAAAGATGCACCGACGAGAACGGCCTTACCAACCACATTGAAGTGGAGAAAAATTCAAGAAGTCTGTCCTTGTCAAATTTTATATGGTTGCGTTTGATTCAAGGGACTCCAAATGCGTCACCTCACCTCCATTATTCTGCTTGCGTTGATGTTTGCTTGTGAATATGTGATCCAATGATTCACGCACACAATAAGTTACAGGGGAACCAATTTTGACTATCTCCTTGTGTTTTTGTCTGTTGAATAGTCTAAATCTTTCTAACAAGGAGAAGACGACAGCTTTTTTCTTCAGATTTCATAGTTTCACTTATTTAGTATTTATTTATTTATAGAAACTCATAATTTCATGGACGGAGATTAAGTATCAGTTTAGCAAATTATTAAATTCAAGAATTTACTGTAATTGATTATGGTAGTTTGAGGACGAGATTCTCTTTGCAATGCAGATTCCTCAATGCCGGAATATTCGGCTCCCGGCGAGACGCCGGCCACACGCTGCCGTCCACCGCAGCCAGGGCGGCTATGCTCGTCCGCATCAACACGCTTCTCCAGGGCTTCTCTGGGATCAGGTTCGAGCTCCTCGAGGCCATGGCTAGCCTCCTGAACTCCGGCGTCACCCCTTGCCTTCCCCTCCGTGGTACCATTACCGCCTCAGGCGACCTCGTGCCCCTTTCCTACATCGCCGGACTCCTCACCGGCCGCCCTAACGCCAAGGCGCTCGCGCCAAGCGGCGAGTCCGTCGACGCAGCAGAGGCCTTCCGCCGTGCCGGCATCACCCACGGCTTCTTCGAGCTGCAGCCCAAGGAGGGCCTTGCGCTGGTCAACGGCACGGCCGTCGGCTCCGGCCTCGCCTCACTCGTGCTCTACGACGCCAACATCCTCGCTCTCCTCGCGGAGGTGCTCTCTGCTGTGTTCTGCGAGGTGATGCAGGGGAAGCCCGAGTTCACAGACCACTTGACCCACAAGCTCAAGCACCACCCGGGGCAGATCGAGGCGGCCGCCATCATGGAGCACGTCCTCGCCGGAAGCGCCTTCCTCAAGCTCGCCCAGAAGCTCCACGAGCAGGACCCGCTACAGAAGCCGAAGCAGGACCGGTACGCCCTTCGCACTTCCCCCCAATGGCTCGGCCCTCAAATCGAGGTCCTCCGAGCTGCCACCCGCTCCATCGAACGCGAGATCAACTCCGTCAACGACAACCCCCTAATCGACGTCTCGCGCAACAAGGCCCTCCACGGTGGTAACTTCCAGGGCACACCTATCGGCGTCTCCATGGATAACGTTCGCCTCGCCGTCGCCGCCATCGGTAAGCTCATGTTCGCACAGTTCTCCGAGCTCGTCAACGACTTCTACAACAACGGCTTGCCCTCCAACCTCTCCGGCGGTCGGAATCCCAGCCTCGATTATGGCTTCAAGGGCGCCGAGATCGCCATGGCCTCCTACTGCTCCGAGCTCCAATTCCTCGGCAACCCTGTCACTACCCACGTGCAGAGCGCGGAGCAGCACAACCAGGACGTGAACTCCCTGGGGCTCATCTCTGCCAGAAAGACGGCGGAGGCCATCGACATCCTCAAGCTAATGTCCGCCACCTACTTGGTTGCCCTCTGCCAAGCCATCGACCTACGACACCTGGAGGAGAACCTGAGGAACACCGTGAAGAACACTGTCAGCCAAGCGTCCAAGCGGGTGCTGACCACCGGCGCCACCGGCGAGCTCCACCCCGCGCGGTTCTGCGAGAAGGACTTGCTCACAGCCGTCGACCGCGAGCACGTCTTCAGCTACATCGACGACCCCTGCAGCTCCACGTACGCATTGCTGCCGAAGCTGAGGGCGGTGCTGGTGGAACACGCGCTCACCGCCCTCGGCAACGTTGAGAAGGAGAGCGAGCACAGCACCTCCATCTTCCAAAAGATCTTGGCTTTGGAGGAGGAGCTCAAGGCGGTGCTGCCTAAGGAGGTGGAGGCAACACGGGTCGCCATCGAAAACGGCAGCGCGACTGTCGAGAATCGGATTAAGGAGTGCCGGTCCTACCCCTTGTACCGCTTGGTGAGGGAGGAGCTCGGGGCGGCGTTCCTCACCGGAGAAAAAGTGCGGTCTCCCGGGGAGGAGTTCGAAAAGGTGTTTTCGGCGATCAACGGAGGACTTCTCGTCGAGCCTCTCCTCGAGTGTTTGAAGGAGTGGGATGGCGCCCCACTTCCCATCTGTTAGGAAATTGCCTGTGGAGCTAAGTCAAGTAAGTGTTCTCGTTCCATTCTTCTAATTGTCACCATAATAAGGGTAGCCCTGCACTCTCAACGTTTGTTATTTTTTCTGTATTCTTTGTAATTTGTTGCAGTCATGAACTGGAAGTTTGCAGAAACATTAATATATGTTTTCCTTAGTTCTTCTGTGATTTGATCCAGTAATGAACTCTAGTTTAACTCTTGGTCTGGGGTCATTGGATCTGAAAGCTTATATTACAAACAGGGTTCCATACAACGGACATAGTCCATGAAATTCTACTACCCTAGGCATGCACAAATCTTGCTCCACCAATCAAAATGATTCCTGAAGAATTTGTTATCACTACCACTAAATAGCGCCAAACATGCAGAATCAGAAACTAAATGGGGGCAAAGTTTGTATGATCTTGGAAGCATCCAACCGCTAGTGGCATGCTTCATTAGCTTGTTTGAACTGCTCGGCCTGCAAAGCAGCGGCGGCCTCTGACACAAGAGCCTCCAAGACCAAACTTTTGATCTCCCAAGCAGTGTAAGGGAAGCCAGGCCGAGAGTAAGCGTTGAGGAGGGCAGCACTGGATTGCTTCACTAATTTGAAGAAGACACTTCCACCGATGTCATCATTCCGCTGTGTTGCCTCTAACAAAGTTAAGCCTGGTTCATACCTCTCCAGCGACATTGACCCAAAAACTTTAGAGACGGATGAATCATGAGGGACCATGTTGGGCCATGGTTCTCTTCCACTGCTCCAGAATCTATGAGAACTTGCTAAGTTAGTTGATCACAAAAATATGAAGGAAAATGTCAATATAAGGCCTTTCGTGATATAACATCAGAGTTTAATATAGGGTATGACAGTTGAAATTCCCTAATGGTTATGCATTCAAACCTTCTAAATGCATTTGAGGATATGTTATCAAGATCAATACGAGAAGCAATAAATAAAGTGAGTGTTGTTTTACAAAAGTCTTTACACTAGTATTTTACAGATTGAAAAAATGAAACAACTAGAACGTAATGTTTGGTCTATATTATGACAAAATAGAGAACATATTTCCTACGTCATGTATGATTAAATGGAGCATCCACCTATACACTTTATCGTATGAGATCCAAAGTAGGTTTGAAACATAATCAATGGATGTATCTATTAGAGAGAGAAAAAAAAGAAATTACAAATATTGAAGCATTGTCAACCAAGCATATCTAATAGCTAAGCTGCCAGCATTTTGCAATTCTTCCTTTGGGTCTCACATCAAAATCTATTTCACTATTGTTTCATATAATGATGACGAGCGATGGAGTTGACCATACTAGTAGGAATCTGATATTCATGTATCTAAGTCACCTTCTCAATGCACTTGCATTCTGCTATCTTGACAATACAAAATAGAATATGGTTTCTCTATATGTTCTCTTAAAGTGTGATGAGATTTTGTTGCAGTATCCATCTAATAAAATGTTTTTGTTGCATTAACATCACAGTTATTAATCCTTTGTGATGGTCTTGTTGTAGCATTTCCTATAGTAATTTGCGACATTTTTCGCTTTGTCACAAAGTTATCAGTGACAAAACCATCTGCAACAGTTGCTGTGATGAAATTTTCCATCAAAATTGAGTATTAGTGTCAGATATGAAATCATCAGCAGAGACTTTTGTCATCACAAAAGACCAATTTTTTTACATTGAACTACAAAGTGGTCAACATGCGGATTTTGTAATATGACAAACTCTTCATTGTAAAATACAAGGAGAGTAAGATGAGTTCTTACTACCATAGAGGCTTGGCAATGGGGAGAAGGATATAGCACTAGTGCGGCTAGAGATAATAGCTGAGATGTGAAGGTGCAGCATAGATGATATGATTAGAAAACAATGCTTAGTGGTTGCTTAAATGGGAAAATTGAAAAACTAATATCTAGTGGCTTGTGGAAGCGGTGGGAAGAACTCCATAAGGCAAGGTAAGGATATGAAAACGGATCAATGAAGTAGGTGGTTCAGAAATGATCGTCGATAAATAATCATGGATCAAACATTGATGATGTAGATGGTCCATGCAAACGAGAAGACCAGACTACTAAAGATTGGCAAGTTTAACAATAACTAGACAAGTGCATTGTGGATGTTATCAAGGCAACTGCGTATTGTATTTGCCATGAAGATACCATGAGCTGAGTGAGCATGGCGGACTGAACAATGAACTTGGATTATTTACCTCGAAAGAAACAATAGATAGACTAGTAAACTATAATTTTAGAACAAAGCTCCCAGATATTTATTAAGGATTATGCTAAAAATAATATAAACTACTAGAAACTAGAACTTGATGCTGCAAATTTATGCTCTAGTAGAAAAGTAGATATTTGTCATCGAAATTTCTAAGAGATCTCAACTAGAGTTATATCTCTCAGTTGAGAATGCAATTTGATCACAAGGACCCAGTAGAGAGAAACAATTCTAGGTTGTTCAATCTCTCCCAACTCACTCAGTAGCGTGAAAATCTGATAAAACTAGACATCTCTTTCATCTCAAGCTCATCCTACATCTTTGCACCTACAAACTATAGCAAATCATCTCCTTCATCCAATCTCATCATACTCTTTGTTTGCTTCTTCCCACCTCCTTTTATGCAACTCTAATCAAGCTCCCAGATTCAGACATCTAGACTTGGTTTACCAGGACGGATAATTCGGAAGCAGGAAGGGAGGGGGAGAGAAAGCTACACAATAATGTAGACAAGTATTCCATGATCCATGTTTTCTATATCCGTTCTCTCTTTTTCAGCCTCGACGTCCTGTCTATCTTTCCACTCGGTAAACCAACCCTTAGTCCACATCCAAGCTAAAACCCTACTGCAACCGTATTATTGCAAGAGGAAAGAACACACGAAAAAGACACATGACCACAAGCAATCACAAAGCTTTCTCTTTCACGTGCATTGAAACAATCAGAGAGAGAGATTTAGGGTTATTTTACGTACTGGGGAGTGCATCTTCCAGTGGGTCTGACGTAGAGATAACCGGGCATTCTCGCATCTGTCGCCAATCTGAGGCCTTCCCTTCCGCTAGAAGTGGCTTGAACGCCCAAATCTACACTACCAAGAAAACAGCAAACCGCCAGAGCCAGCAATACGGTCGCCATTCCTTCTCTCTCCGTGTTCACGCCGCTTTGGAACCCCAGATGAAGACGAGACCGCTTTATTTCCCCTCTCTCTCTCTCTCCTTCCCTCATTTGAATTGACTGGCAGCCATTATTTTGTGGGTCGATTGACAAGAACACCCTCAAACATTACCAAATTGGCTACTTTTGTCCGATTCAAAACTGATACAGCTTGGCTGGTGAATTGTAAATATTCGCACCGTTTTGGCATGAACAGAGCTCGGATTGAATGGACATGGCGAAGGAGGAGGAGATGCGTGACCACAACAACTGCATCGGCGAGTGTTCAGTGACGTTGGACGTAGCGCGTGACCTGCAGAGAAGCTGAATTTTGTCTGGTCGATCATGATCAAGCTAGACACGGGTAGCTTGGCTCTCTAGTTCGAAATCCACTCTTATTCTAAACAGAACTCGAGATTGATTTGAAATGAATCCAACTGGAGTTGGTCAGGTCGGACTCGACACGATAAAACCGGTCGGGGCACGACCCATCTACGGCCGGGATGACGGGGCGGTCCAACCCGATCGACACGCTTACACCTTACCTATCTAATCCACCGTCAGATGGATCGCAAACTGCTTAAAATAGGAAAATCCAAGGGGGAACGGGGCGAAAAGAAGCGGAGCTCCCGAGCGGAAAACCCTAGTCTTCAATTCGTGGAAGGGATACGAGAGCCGATGGAGCTACAGAACACGGTGAAGGAGGCATTGAACGCTCTCTACCATCACCCAGACGACGGCATCCGCGCCCGTGCTGATCGGTGGCTCCAGGACTTCCAGCGCACCATCGACGCCTGGCAGGTAGTAAATCGAGGCACTAAACACCCTTCGTCTGCGACTCTAATGCTGTCACTTTGATCTTCTATACGACGTCTTGCTGTTCTTGATTCAGTTGTGTTCCAAATGCAAATTTTGTTAGATTTTTCTTTCTTTTTCGTGAAAGAATTTTTGTGTGTTCATTTGCTACTCTGCTGGAGGAGAAAACGCTATTATCTACTAACTTATTGATGGTTTGATGCTTTAGAGAAGCACTAATGACCTCAATTAGACTATCTCAGTTACTATTATATACAATATGCATATTATACTAATACTATGTAGTTATAAAAATTTTCAGTAGTTAGGCATTTGGATTTGGTGGGGTTCTTGTAGAAGTAGCTAAGTAGGAATGCAGGATAGCTTTAAGAGTAGGGATGAAAGTTTTAGATAACTCAGTCACTCTAGTTTGAGAAAGCATTACCAACCTGAATAGATTGGGCCTGAATTGCTGATTTTCATGATTTTGTAGTATCAGGCTACTTAAATTGGAAATGAAATGTAAACAATGTTTTATAGTGGTCTTTGATTTTATGTATAGTCGATTGAGACCAGGGGAGGGTCATTTATGAGGAAAGAAATGATTATTTTCTTTTTTAATTCTGCAATGTATGATGTGAAAGTTGACTTTTATTTTGTATTTGTTGTCTGTATCCTTTTCTTAAGAGTAATGGCAAGATATGATAAACATACCTATATTTATTGAAAGCTAAATGAAAAAGTCTAATTTACCTTTAGGCTTTTCCTAATGTGATGCTAGTAAGGAGGTATTAGGTGCTGAAGCTCCATTTGAACAATATATAACTTGTTGTGAGACATATAATAGTGATATGTTCGGGAAGGAGTATGCTTGTACTATTGGGAAACATCATAAACATGACATAGCAAAGACAGCAAACTGCAGACAAGTACTATGAAAAATTAAAAACAATGTTCCAATCAAAGATGAGTAGTTATCCTTTATTCTTAGGCTTGTTCTTCATCTTTTCCTACATTTCCCTTTATTTTATTTAAATCTTCTTTTACCTCATTTGATCTAAATGTTATAAACGAATCTGCAATTACTAAACCTACTATGATTTTTCCAAAGCTAATTTTTCTAAGAGTAATTATTGAATAGTTCATATTTTTTGTTCATCTTTTCTATATGTATATTATCTCGATAGGATGTATCTGCTTACATAAGATCATGATTTTTTTCTCTCTCCCTTTTGTTTCTCTAATTATTGTTTCCTACGGTTTCTTTTTTGTTTTTGTTTAGTGATAATTATTGAATTTCATGATAAATTTTTTGCTGTAGGTCTCTGATAACTTACTTCACGATTCCAGCAGTAATATTGAAACATTGGTATTTTGTTCTCAGACTCTTAGGAGCAAGGTATGGTTGTTAACTTCATTATTTCTTGTTTAGTAATTACGGGCGTTTTAAAGTTTATTGCTAGTTTCTTTGTGGTTTTTCTGAGTTTAGGTACAAAGAGATTTTGAAGAGCTACCATCTGAAGCCTTTTGTCCTCTACGTGACTCCTTATATGTGAGATTTTATTAGTTGCTATAGATTAAGTTCACTCTTGTTTTACTTTTCCAGTTGAAGTTTCTGAGTAAGCTATAGCATCTTGTTACTATTTTTGGGTGTTATGCTCAGTGACTTATGGAAGCCTTGCCATTCATGCAAAAATTAATGCACCTTGTTTATTATGATTGTCCATTTGGTTATCTTATATTCTCATCAACGTACACCTGTATCATGGCTCTTACCATAAGATGTATTTCTTATCTACATTAGTGGGGTGATGTAACACAAGAATGCTTTGACCACTAAAATTGGACCTTAAAATTGTATAGACGATTATTGTATAAAAAATTAGGATGAATTGATAAAGCAAATGATATGCATCTCACATAGAGAAAAAGAATCTAAATTGATGAAGCAAAAAGAATAACTATCTTTAGAGATTTGACACTAACACGACAACTCTCTTTTAAAGATTTGACTCTTACCAAGCCAGACAAAATACCACTAATTGAGAAACACAATAATTCCAATATACTCTCAAGAGATCATACACTCTTACCAAATTAGAATTTTTTTTCACAAACTAATAATCCCAATATACTCTTACTAAACAAAAGAATTTCTACCAAACTAAACATAGTTATTAAACTTTTACCAAATTAAAGATACCAACATCTAAAATAGGACATTTACTAAAATCAATTACAAATCCAAATTTAAATGGAATTATAAATTGAATATTTTTTGTTCCTTCCTTGTATTATTCTCCCCACTAAGGAGAACGTAGACTTAAAGTGAGGTGCCAGTATCTCTAATGTGTAAGGAATAAAAATAACATAATTTGAGTAATTAAATTTTAATGAGTAATATCTTTATTATCTTCTTTGGCTGCCCCTTCTAGTGAGTGGAAAATTGATCTCTTTATTCTTCCTTTTGGGCTTTGATTTTAGTTTCTTCCTCTTTGATTGCCCTTTTCAACGAACCAGAAGACATCTCAGTTTGTCAGGGTGAGAATGAAATTCATGTCTGCTCAATAATCATGAGATATAAAAGTAATAATGTCAATGATAAATTGCAAAAGTACAATCTGTGATACTTAATATATGAGAGGCTCAAAATTCTAGTCAATTAACATATCCTCAAATTTGAAAACTAAAGTAGTGCTTAAATAAATTGGTAAGATAAATAAACTAACATTATAATCAATTTTTCTCACAATACCTAAATAAATTAGATATAAAGATATAAATTGTTAAAATACATGTTATGATGCAAGTTGGATTCATGTGCGTAAGATCATATAATTCATTGGATTACTAGGTACTTTATAATAATTATTAATTACTATAATTTTATTCCTAGTATTGACAAATATCTCTCATGTACATAGTTAAACTCTCAATTTAGTAGATAGAGTATGATTTGGAGGCTTCTTTTTCTTTTCTTAGGTAATATAAATAATGTAGAAGTATGCATGATTGTTGCTTTTAGTATGTATTCTAGATGCTATAAGATTTCTTTATATGCTTCATAAGTATTTTTCTATTTTCAATGTTCTACCTAAGCACCTGCTTCACTCACTTATTTGAGATAAGAGCTAGATTATGGTTTTAATATTATTGGAAGCTACATTTCTAGATAAACATCCTGTCTGTGCTGATTGGCTTTGTTGTAATTAGTACTTTATGGTTTATAATGTTGACACAATACCAACAGTATCTGAGTGCTTCGGTTGTCAATCTGATGGGACTTGATATAGGGCAAGGCTATATCTGTGTTTCTTATGCGGTGGTCTCAAGAAGCCATGTGCATCAGTTGGTTGTCGATCTTGTGAGGGAAAAGAACAAATTTTGTTGCTTATGAGGGCAATGAGAGGACTCTTCTATTTGTTTTTGAATAACCTTGTCTAATAAGACTTATGAGACCAGGCAAACTAGATTAGGTTCACTAGGAATAGTAAAAATAGAGAAAATGCAAGTATTTTTAGTTGAAAATATCAATTAAACTAGACCATGTCTAACAACATGAGAAAAAAAATAGGTTGAGGTGGTATACAAACGTTCAAAGACTACCAATTGATCTTGTAGTGAGACGAATTCAATTGATTAAAATACAAGGTGGAAAGGGTAGAGTGAGGACAATGAAAAATAAAATAAGATTTAATTAATTTAAATATTATTGGTTATTAGCTTCCATAAAACTTAATGGAGGGATAAGATCCTGTTTATTTTTATTAGAGTGATTTGTTTTAAATTGGTCATATGAACTCATTGCAAAAGCAAGCAATAAGAGCTTGTTCGTTGTCTACTTACTAAATTCTTTATGTTTGAGATTTCGAATTTTAAGTTTCATATTTATCATTCACGTGCCCATGAGTATCTGAACCTTGGGAATATTTGCATTTGGAACATATTTTTCCTATATTGTATTTTGATCAAAAATCATTTTAGTGCTGTCACACAAACTCGATGACATCACAATAAAGGTTATGTATGTATTTGTTAAATATACCATTCCTATTCATTCTTTCTAGATTTTGTTTTATTATGACTCTCTTGGTTGAAACTGTCAAATGCAGACATTGCTTAAGAAATTCAGTAAGGGTCCACCTAAGGTCAGAACTCAGGTAATTAGTTGAGTGTTATTGATAACCTTAATCTTTATCTTAGCCTTGCAGTAATTTTATCCCTTCACTTTAGATTTGTATTGCGGTTGCTGCTCTGGCTGCACATGTATCTATAAGTGACTGGGGAGATGGTGGCATTCTCAATTGGCTAAGCAATGAAATGCGATCAAATCCTGAGTATATCAGAAGTTTCCTTGAGCTACTTGTGGTCTTACCTGAGGTATAAGCTAAAGTGTAAGATATTATTTACAAATTGCAAGAAACATCCTTTATATATATATTTTTTGGAAATGGAGTAACTCAAACATGTTTTTGATAGAAGTTATGCTATTCTAAAACCACATGCTCAGCTTATGTTAACATATTGTTACTAGTTATTTCTCTTGTGTCTACTAGGCCTTTAATTATTGTCTGTTTCACAACCTAGTGGAGACCTTTCCTGAAATTTGTAAATATTTTTATTTATACTGATCATTTACTGTCTTTCTCCACAGGAAGCTTGTAACTATAGGATAGCTGCACGTCCAGAACGACGTCGTCAATTTGATAAGGAACTTACATCATCATCTGAAGTCGCTCTCAGTTTGTTGACTTCTTGTTTGGGTTTTGATGATTTAAAAGAGCAGGTAATAATGCAAACTGTAGTTTGTTTTGTGAAGATTGCTGGTTGGCTGTAGCAGTTTTGCATTTGATACTTGGAAAGTTGATATGGTGGTAATTGATGATGCATTTATCGATAATATCATTTAATTTCTTGGCTTTCTTTGTTTTTTTAGATTTTGTACTGGGGACATGCATTCTCAGATTGAAAAGTACTGATATCTGCTAACCATTAGGTGTAGATTCATAGATGATAAACTGAGAGAAAATGGCGTAGGGGAGAAATCTCTGTGTGCGACGTTCGAAAAGAGGTTGCAGAGAAAGCGTAGGAAGAAAAGGATTCGTCAACAAAGAGGAGTCGCCTCTAGGTTTAAACGAATAAATTTTATTCAAATCAAAACCAAACTCAATCTTTAAATTTAACATCTAAACTTAACATCTTTTTTACAAGAGACTAACCCTTGTTTGAATAGCCTAAGAAATAAGAAAAAGTCATAATAGAAAAAAAAAAGAAAAAAAAAATTAATCCTAAAAAAAAGAAGATAAAATCTAAACTAAGTTTTAGAAAAGAAAACTAATTCTTAAAAAATAAGAGATAAAATCTAAACTAACTTTTAGAAAAGAAAACTAATCCTAAAAATTTAAAACAAATAAAAGAAAAGGTTAAAAGACCAATTCTAGAGTTTTGACGGCTATTAGAAAGCCGATTCCTTCTCATCCAAACTCTGAATAGATTGCAACTGCATTAGGAGTCCACGAATTGATCATCTTCTTTGTTAATAGTCTCGATCGACCCCAAAGGGAGGCTAAAAGCATCATTTTATTCTCGTTACAACTTGAAGGAGAACATAGACATATCGGATGACATAAATTAGTTGTACTGCTAGATGCTCCTGCATCATAACTGCTTGATAAAAACTGACAGAGATGTAGCGGTGCTCAGTTGTGGCAACTGAGCGGTGCTCAGGAACCATAACATCATCGTCGGCCGATTACGCAATGACGATGAAGTGGCTTACCTATTCAACGAACTCCGAAGGGATGCCCCTGTCGTCGACTTCGATCATTTCTATCTTGCAGAGGTAAGAAACAATGTGGAGAGATACTCCGGAAGCAGGTATCACAGACTTTGGGCACTATGGAATTTCCTCAAGCGGTGGCCGACTATCGGTGTCACTGCAGCTATTTTCATCAACCTTCTCACTTTGGTGCAAACTGTATATGTGTTCTCAGTTACGCCAAGCAGTGAAAGTATATTGTGAAGAATAATGATGACGATTGATTTTAATTAACAAAAGTTTTAACGCATAAATAATCTATATATGATTGTTTGGACAACTACTTTGCTCTTATTGTTGATCACGTATTATATTTAATGTTATCATATTTGTTTATAAGGGTGTTTCCATAACAACTTGTATAAATATATCATTGGACTAGAGTAATCATATCATAGCTAGAGATTATAATTTACATGACTATAAATAAATGACGATACCTTATCTTTTACTTCAAAAAAGGAATACATATAAAAGCTTTCTCATGACTTTTGGACTTCCATTTTATGTCTCATGGTGGTCTCCCCTTATATATTGATTGTGATATTGTCTTTTTAATTACATAAAAACATACTACGTATTCCTTTACTTTTTTTTTAATTAGGGTGCATCTCCTCTAAGTTAGATGCTATCAAAAAATTTAATTAAACCGTGAATATTTAGTTTTAATGTAATTTTTCAGTTTGAAGTTTGTCTTTCTCATATAAGTGGACAAATGTAAATTGAGTATGTAGCTGGTACACAAAAATTCATCACTTCATTATACAAGTAAGATAAGTATTTAATCTACCAAATAAAATGAAAACAAATCTACTAAATGAAAAAAGGGACCAATGGATGGATACTTAGTTCAAAGAATGTGATAGAGTTATTATTGGGCCAAAATTCAAAAGGCCCCTTTATTATGTGAATTGTTAAAAGGATGTTCCTTATTTAAAAAAAGGCAAAAGATGTTCAATCATATTTTTATAATCGGACAGGAGCAGACTTTACAATGAATTTTTGACTGTAGAGATCGATTGTTGGATGAAATACTGTGTATGCTTTTGGTACCACAATGGGTGAACCAGGAAGATAACCATCCATCTTCAGAATTAGTGAGGTATCTAAGAATTTAGATACCTAAATTAAAAATAAAAAATAAAAAAATATGATATAATTGGTGATATTATCTATTTCATATTGGTGTTTTTTACGTTCCCATGTGATGCTGCTCCATCACCTTTAGTTCCTTTTGATTTTAATATGTTTATAATTATTTATAATATGCTGAAAGTAGTTCTTACATAGTTAAATCTTTAATTTTCAGTTTCTAAGGGACTAATCATCTTGCTAAATTAGAACAATCTTAAAGACGTGTTTTATCTTTTTCTGAAAAATGTGAGCTAATATCAAAGTAATAAACGACCTTATATAAAAGGCATAAAAAGTGTCTACTAAGTATGGACTTTTATACAAAAAGGCATAAAAAATGTCTACTAAGCATGGACTTTTTAACAACTAATAGAATTAAGAAAATTTAATTATTTTACCATTGTTAATAAATGACATTATCCTTCTCCTAATTTTATGATCCTAATTAATTTCCTACCTTGTTGGATATATTTACGTATGTATTTACTTGTATAAAATATTCTCATACACCTGGATTATTATATTAAAAAAAATTTGTATAAAATATTCTCAAAAGTAGCTGGCAACTTCTGTAGATGATATGAAGTATTCTCAAGTCTCATCCCCTCTCCTTAACACATCCTCTTCTTCCCCGGCAGAGAGGCAGAGATGGAAGCTGAGCCTATCGCAGCTCTCAATCGTCAAGATGTCAATCACTTGACGACCGTTTTGATGGAGAGGATGAGCTCGGCCTCAGGCAAACCGAAGGGCGCCGACATCCAGGCGACGACTTTTCGAGTTTATTTTACTGAGGTTTGAGGTTGGAGAGAGATTTCGGCGAATCTGCGGCGTGAGATCTCGAAAGAGGAATTTGCTTAAGGATTGATTGTCTAAATTCATATGCATGCAGAGGTCATGGACAAGGAGAGGAAGAGGGAGCTGATTTTCGAGAATCATATCGATGGAACTGCCCACTTCCATGAGTAAGTACTCTTCCATCTCTGTTCTATGCCTCTTCTTCTCCCATTTCAATCAGGAGAACTAGCTCGGCCATGAAAGCGCAGTCGAGCAGCAGCATCTCCACAAACCGATCATTGCTGGTCATGCTGATCTGCTCCGAGTAGGTACAGCGTGACATGCTTGCCGGTGGTGCGCGTGAAAAAGTTGCTGGCATAAGGCAATTTGATCCTTTCATCCGATGCTAGAAGCCGTAGCTTTCTATGATATTCCCTCGGTCCCTACTTCCTACCACCAAGAAAAAGCCACCCTTCGAGCATTGAATGAAAGGATCAAATCAAATTGCAGCAACTTCTTCGGGAGTCGCAGTTATATTGTGCGGGCCTACTCGAAGCAGATCAGTTACGTTGAGCAGTAATAAGTTTGAGCAAAATGCTGCTCGACTGCATGCGCTTCCATGGCCGAGTTTTTTCAGGAGCAACAGCTCATGAAAGTGGGCAGCTCCATTGATTGTCAACAATATATTCATTAACCAAAATCAACTCTCTCTTCCTCTCTGTAAATCTTGATCTCTGCAAATTTACTCCTCCGTATTAGTCGTGAGAGATGAATTAACGAGAATATTGGGCCGAGCGTTTCGTTTTTGCCATAATTAATCTCTGCAAATTCATTGTGAAAAAAATAAAACGTTCATTTTCAATGCTCCCACAGTCCGTCTCAAAATTAATATAAAAAAAATAAATAACGAAAATTAATTTAATAATCAATATATAAAAAAATAAAAACTTAACTATTAATCAAAATTTAACTTTTAAATTTTATTATAATAATATTTTATATATTAATCATCCGTCCGTGAGAGGACACCTCATTGATCTTTGCAAATTCATCAAATCGATTTGTCCAATCTTAATTGTGACAAAAGACGAAACATTCGTCCCAACATCTTCATCAATTCATCTCAAAATCAACATGAAAAAAATAAATTATAAATTTATTTTTAATTAATCCGAATAATAACTCATGTATTAATAATCTGCCCAACCTCAATGATTAACCAGGTCGTAACGACAGACCTGGGGTGACCATCTGCCCAACCTCAAACGTCAGTGAAAGATGATCCTTTACATTAATTGGGGCAAATGCCTATTTGCTCCATCATGCTCGTTCGCAAGCCACTAGGAAAGGCCAGCCCACCTCTTTACAGCTGTTTCTCGGAGTCAAAACCACTTAACCAATCCGGTGGGCGGTGGGTGTCAGTACAGCTGTTTTCTTCAAGCTTCTCATTTTGGTGCCAACTGAATTTGCTATTCTCACGGTTACAGCCAAGCAGTGAAAGTGTTGTGAACACTAATGACGGCAATTGATTTTAAATTTTTAATTAATAAAGATTTAGCGCATATACAAGATTTTACTTCTACGGTAGATCGTATATTATATTTGATATTATTATATTTATTTATAATAATATTTTCCATAACAACGTATAAATATATCATTATTGGACTCTGATAATAAATAATATCATAGAGAATATTCTCTCTCGATTTTATTCTCCATTTGAATTTTCTAGCTTGAGCCGGCGGCCTACTCTCGGCTCGGCAAGCCAAATATTTTTTTTGAAAAAAAAATATTTTCAAATTTGAATTATTTTTAAATTACTAAAAAATCAGTAGCTTTTAAAATTTTAAACAAAAACCATTTAAAATAATAGTTATTATTAAATATTATTTAAAACTTATTATTAATTAATATATAATTTTTTATATTAAAATTGTTGGTTCCTGCCCCGATCATGTTGTTTCTGTCCAATAAATACAATCATTCAAGTATAAACCCTCCGTGAGACGATTGTTAATAGTGTTATTGGTTCTAACATTTAGTCGATTTGACCATATTTTTAGGGGACTAGATGAGTCACTTTCAACATTTTGGAGATGAAAGTTGGAGTTGGGTACATATGCTCTTGTGAAGCTTGGTTGGGCATTATTCTATACAAGATTTCTTGTGTCTTTGCTCTCTAGTGTCAAACTTGTTGGAGAAATGACTCCTATTTTGTGGTTTGACTTAATTACATCGTTATGATATGTTGGTAGCATTGGTGTGTCCTATAGTTCATACGTCCATGATAGTGCAAGGACTTTTTTTTGTGGCAAAAAGGCAAAGTGTTTCTCCCAATATTTCTATCAGTTTATCTCAAAATTAATACGGAAAAGATAAATTATGATGATGGAAGAGACAAATGGATGTGGGGAGTTATACGGGAGTGCAGAAATTTACGTTACGCCAATCCCGAGATTAGATCCCTCGACCTTAAGTGATAAATCTTCATCTACTTATCATCTCAATTATGCTCGTGGGGGAACAAGGACTTGTATTATGCATATAGAGCTAGTGGAGCATGAAATTTGATGGACTGAATGAGATCAAGTTGTGGATATTGTTAAGATTGAGAAGACGAAAAAAGTATTCGTCTTATTAAATCAAAAATATCAAAGTGAAATAAAGTACATAATTTTAAATAGCTAGGTTAAGAAACCCTACATAAAAGGAAAAAAAAATAAATTATCCTAAAAGCTAGAAACGAATAATTTATATACATATATAATCTAGCATTCCTCCTCAAACTCACGATGTTACAGCTAGAAGCATTGAGAGCTTGTTAGACAAAAATTGAAAGCGCGAAGCAGAATGAGTCTTGGTAAACATATCAACTATCTGCAGTGAGGAAGGAACAAAGGACAGCGTGATAGTGCCAAGCTATAGATGATGACGAGTGAGATGACAATTAATCTCAATATGCTTCGTTCTTTCATAAAAAACTGTATTGCACGCAATCTGAACGACACTATGATTATCACAATAAATAACAGTAGGTTGCAGAAGAAGAATTCTCATATACGCAAGTAACCAATGTAGTTAAACAATCTCACAAGTGGTGGTAGCCATGACACGATACTCATCTTCTGTTGAAGATTTAGAAATAACATCCTGCTTCTTACTCTTCCGAGAGATAAAAGAATCTCTAAGAAAAATACACAAGCCGGTGGTTGACTTACGATCCATAAGGTCGCCCGCCCAATTAGCATTAGAATATGCACGCAACTCTAATAAGGAAGTAGAAGAATAAAAAACTTTGAAATTGAGTTCCCCGAAGATACCAGATAATGCGAAGAACACCAGCCCAATGAATTGTGGTCGGTACAGTGACAAACTGACGAACCACATACACAGCATGTGCAATATTAAGATGAGTCACAGTGAGATAAACCAAGCTTCCCACAATGGTACGGTAGAGGCTAGGATCTGGCAAAGGAGAACCATCTGATGAAGAATACTGAGCATTAGTCTCAATGGGAGTATCAACTACCCTGTTGTCAGTGAGATGTGCACCCTCAAATAAATCAGCTATGTACTTTGACTGAGACAAGAGATTACCTTTTGACAAAGAAGCGATATCGATCCCTAGAAAATAGCATAGTAAATCCAAGTTTTTTATAGCGAAATAATGAAAGATGATGAACAGACATAACAAAAGAAACAAAGGAATTAGAATAACAATAATAAGCAAAATCAGGTAGCTTAGTAGACTTACGAGGATGTGTAGACCGACGAGTAGGATTGTCCGCAATCTCATGAGGTGATGGAATAGTCGCAGGAGAAGATGTCTCGCGAATACCAAATTCAGTGAAAATGTCATGAGGAAGAGTATTCGTGGGGGAGGCTTCATCGATGTGGGTACTGAAGGGATCAATGCGAATAAGATCTGCATGAGTTATGTTATGTGGAATATAGGGTATGAAGAAGAAAGGAATATGTTTAAGAAACACAACATAACGAGAGACGTATATTTTTTTACTGACTAGATCAAAACAACGATATTCCTTTTGACCAACATCGTAACCAAGGAAGATACACAAAGCAGACCTAGAAGATAACTTATCACACTCAACGTGTGGGCGGAGAACAAAATAGGTACAATCAAAAACACGTAAAGAAGAATAATCAGGAGCACGACCATATAATTTTTGAAAATGAGACAAATACGAATTGTGAGAAGTGGGAATCTTATTAATCACATGAGTAGCAGTAAGAACTGCTTCTCCCTAAAAGACACTAGGAACATCCGAAGATAATAAGAATGAGCGGGTTGTCTCAATAAAATATCTATGTTTTCTCTCCACAACTCCATTCTGTTCAGGTATTTCTCGACACGAGATTTGATATATAGTACCTTCTGATGTAAGTAAACGAGAAAAATCATTGGAAGTGTACTCGCTCCCCAAATCACAACAAAAACACTTGATAACAACTGAATGTTAAGTTTTGACAAGAGTTTTAAAGTCATTGAAGATGATAAGATAATCAAATATGTATTTCATAAGATAAACCCAAGCATAACGAGTGCAATCATCAATAAAAGAAACATAATATCTTAATCCCCTTTTGTAGTAATAGGAGAAGACCCCCACACATCGGAATGAATAAAGTCAAAATGATTAGAAGAAAAAGATAGACTTTTATTGAAAGGTAATGCAGAAAATTTTGTCAATTTACAACTACTACAATTAGAAATATCATGAATTTTTAAAAATCCTAATATTCCAGACGAAGTTAAAAATTATAAACGGGACACTGAAACATGACCTAGACGAGTATGCCACAAATAAAAATCAAAAGAAGAACGACTCAATCGAAAAGATGACAGATCAATACTGGAAGCTGCAACATCTGGTACTTGGAACTGATCCAAGATATAGAGTCTCTCATGTCTACAGTCTGTCCCAATCACTTTCTGAGATCGCGGGTCCTGCACAAAATAATTAGATGAAGAAAAAAAGATTATATATCCATACTCACACAATTGACTCACAGAAATAATATTAAGTGTAAAACTAGGAATATAATAGACATCGGGAAGGAACAAGCAAGTCGTAATAACATAACCAACACCTACTAATGACATCAAAATACCATCAGTAATCAGAACCAACACCTACTAATGACATCAAAATACCATCAGTAATCAGAACCAACACCTACTAATGACATCGAAATACCATCAACAATCAAAATTGATAAAGATGAATCAGGAGACAAAGAGATAAAAGATGATAAGTCAGGTGACATATGATGAGAAGCTCCAGAATCTAAGATTCACAAAGAAAAAGATATACATAATGTACCAGAGGATGACAAACATATATGAGAAGAAGCAAACATAGCATGAGGCTGTGAGGCGAGGAATTGCTGAAATTGCTCAAGCAAAGATGAATCCAAGGACTGGGTAGCCACAATGTTGTTGGATGGAGGAGGTCGATACATCCACTGCTGTAATGGATTACCAGACTTTCCCGAAGTATTCTGAGGATTCTGATGTTGAGGCTGTTGCAATTTCCCTTTGTTAAACAATAGAGGACGTTGAGCCTTCCAGTGACCCTTCCGCTTACAAAAGATACATTCATCACGTGAAACCTTCGAATTCGATCAATTTTGGTTATGAGGCGAAGGTTGTTGTGGTGCTGCAAAAATAGATGGCGTAGACGGTGCAATAGTCCTCTTATCAACCTGAGACTTCAGGTGAATCTCCTCAGCTAGAAATTCATATACCACTAAATCAACGGAAGGGAGAGGACTACGATGCAAGATTATCCCGTACAATCCTTCAAAATCATCATGAAGCACCATTAAGAATTGGACCAGACGTTGTTCTTCTGTATGAGTAACATAAGCTGGGAATGCTCGCAATTCTGAGGATTCTGTAAGTATCAACGGGTCCCATAGATCTAACATGACAGAATAAAAATCTTGGACGTCCATATCTTGCTGCCAAAGTGCGCAGATATATGCTTTCAATTGATATTGTTTGGCAAAGTTAGACTGCTTGTATAATCTTGTCAAATCTTTGGCAATCTCATACTTGGTCAACTGAGCACCAATGGAGTATGTAACAGAATTATTGATCCACGTAATAACCTTCGCATTATCGGCCTCCCAAATATCCAATGACTTTGCATAATCAGCAGCGTTGTTGTCCGTAGGTTTAACTCGCACACCTGAAACATATCCCCACATAGATTTTTCCCGCAAGAAGTTTTTCATAATATATCCCCAATATGAATAATTCTTTCCATCCAACTCGGACACTAATTGATTGAAGCGAATCATCCGTACGACCAACTATGATGACAGAACGAATAGTACTCACGAATAACCAAACACTAAACAAAACCAAGACAAAAGAAATTCTAAAAGCTCAGAATAGAAAACTATAGAGACGCACCAAACTACAGTTCGATCCGCGAAAACTATGGACGAAATTAATAATTCTTTAATCAAATTATTAAAATCATGAAGATGAAGATTCTGATGTCATGTTAAGATTGAGAAGAAGAAAAAAGTAACCGTCTTATTAAATCAAAAGCATCAAAGTGAAATCAAATACATAGCTTTATATAGCTAGGTTATAAAACCCTACGCAAAAGGAAAAAAAGACTAAATTATCCTAAAAATTATAAATGAATAATTTTAATAAATATATATATCTAACAGATATGACAATTCTGGAGTTCGTAGAGTTCAACAAAGAGCTCGTTGCTTAAGAGCTTAGCTTGGATAGAATTGGTGCGTTAGAGCTCAAGCAGGAGCTCAGTAGACTAACAGATGGAGTCATAAATCGAGTCTTGGTGTGGAGCTTATGAATTTAGTTGTCTTGGATAGGATTAATTCATTAGAGCTTGGGGAGTTGAGGCTGGAATCAAGGTATTGCTCTAGATTGAGTTGCTACACTAGACTTCACGAGGAGATTAGTGGACTCAAGGTGCTTAAGGCATAAGAGTTGTAAGATATTGCAAAGTGAATGTGATCTTTTGATTTTTGTCTTCGAGCATGTAATGTTATGCATGATGTTGCGATTGTTTAGGTAGTAGGTGAAGCCTTCGATTGTGAGATGGTCTTACAAGTCTTAGTTTTTGATCAACTCAATCCAAGGCCTTCACATAGGCTTAGGGTAGTTGTAAGCCAAGTGAAGGTGAGACCACTTAGGTGCAAGTCCATTGGATATGATTTTTGGGTGAACACAAAGTTTTTGCACATGGTTTAGTTGAATGGATACAGAGTTATTGACATCCAATGATTCTATTTTGGAATGTTAATTGACTATAGGGTCAGAATTGAGTCATTGGAGCCTTTGTATAAAAACTCTTGGAGAGCTTTTGGGCATGAGACTTCAAAAAAATAGTCTTGAATCTCTTGTAATCAAAGTGCTCAAAAGGTTTCAATGTTTGGACAAAGGTTCAAGGTTTCAACTCATTTTTTTTGATAATTTGCTCTTCCCTAACCTTTTGTTTACATCATTATAAAGAATGATATGATTGCTTGAGGGAAAAAAGAACTCATTGGTTGGGGTGTTGTAAAGTCTTGCTTCATTGCCTCTTATAAAAGAGTGGTTTACAATGGATTTTTAGAGGTGATGCATGACACATCCACTACAAAAATATCAACTATTAGCGACGGAAATTTCCGTCGCTATTCGGTCGCTAAGTAACAGTAGCGACCGATTAGCGACGAAAAATTTCCGTCCCTAACGAACCGGTCGTAAAGCACAAATAGCGACGGAATTTAAATTTCCGTCGCTATTAGCGACGGAATTAGATTTCGGTCGCTAATAGCGACGGATAAATGTCCGTCGCTATTAGAGACGGAATTTAACTTCCGTCGTTAATAATAAAAATATAGCGACGGAATTTAAACTTCCGTCGCTAATAATTTTAAATTAAAATAGAACAAAATAAAAACATTAGCGACGGAAATTTTATTTTCCGTCGCTAAATTTCTATTATTAACGACGGAAGTTAAATTCCGTCGCTAATGTTTTCAATAAATCTTTTTTTTTGAAATTAGTAGCGACGGAATTTAAAATTGCGTCGTTAATAATAGAAGATTAGCGACGGAAAATAAAATTTCCATCGCTAATGTTTTTAAAAAAAATAAAAAAAATATCGTAACTTAGCGACGGAAATTAAAATTCCGTCGCTAAGTTACGATATTTAGCGACGGAAATTTTAATTTCCGTCGCTAATTCTGGAATTTTTTTGACAGATTGATTCTGTTTTACGAATCTCTCCCGTTTACATATCAACAAATAATCATAAAACCATCACAAGCGATGGTTATCTAATACAATTAACACAAGAATAAACAAAACATCCATCCACAGTCATTAAACACACAAACACATCCATCCACAATCATTAAACACACAAACACATCCATCCACAGTCATTAAACACACAAACACATCCAAACAAACTTCATTACATCGAAACGCAATAAAATCGAAAGAAAGTTTTGACTAATAAAACTGTACATATATGTCTGATACAAGACATCTCAAATACAACAAATGAAGAGGCAAGACTCTACATACATGTCTGATCAAGTCATAACAAATGAAGTGGCAAGAAGCAAAGGAGGTAAGTTGTTTCCCTGTAATGCAAAAAACAAGAAATCCATCAGCTATGTCTTATCCACAATAAATGCAACAACAAGAAATAGTCTACAAAATGCAACTAATAATTGCTAATAATCAATCAAAAATAAAAAGAAAAGAACAGAGCACATACTAATCCAAATCTAACTATGCACAAAATAATTGATTATGGTTCCTGATTAAAGGATGACAGTGCTGGTGTATTTTCCAATTCCTTTTTATCTAATCAGCCATGAATTTGGTGTCCAGATCTTGAAGATTCAAGATTCATCGGCCAGTTTGGATTTCATTCTAGAACCTGAAGATTCAAGCAAAATTAGATTCAACCAAGTGAATAGTGTCCAGATCTTCTCCTATCAAGGAT
The DNA here is from genome assembly GCA_038050645.1 of Hedychium gardnerianum. NCBI lineage: Eukaryota > Viridiplantae > Streptophyta > Magnoliopsida > Zingiberales > Zingiberaceae > Hedychium > Hedychium gardnerianum. The sequence goes on along the minus strand of JBBUKS010000002.1, from coordinate 9,648,495 downwards.
CCTGGAGGAAATTAGAGAGAAGAGAGAAGAGAGAAGAAGAGATTTGAAGGCAATTACTTCGATGTGAACAAGCCAAATGATCACTCTTGTAAACACAAACCCTAAGAATGGCTTTGATACAACATCATGGGACTCACAACAACAGTATAACTCTATTAACCTAATACCCCTGACAACTATCAAGTACTACCATAGAGAAGGCAGTATCAACATTTTTATTAATGTTAATATTGTTTGTGAGGGATATTACGGACTCGTAATCACACTTGGGAAGCATTGGCTTCTTTCTTGCCCTATGCATTTCCTGAAGCTATGATGTAAGTTGCAAAATCTATATTCTTCCGACAAGAGTTAGATTGTATATAATCTATTTGCAAGAGCAATGATCTTCTAAGTTGCAATTAATTGTGAATGAATCCTGAACTTCACTGTATCATCTGCCCTAGGATCATTAGGTTCATCCTATCTGTTCTGCAATGTCCAAGCTTATCCCCCTAAAATGTGCCAACAATCCATAACTTTTCCTACTCCCAAAGATTTATCTACATTTTCCTTTTTTATTAGCCCTAATTATATATAACTGCAATTTTAATCATATTAATGCTCCTCTGTTTTTTATATATATATGGGATAACAATCCGTAGCTAATCGATTTTCATTAGCGATGGATTTTAAATTCCGTCGCTAATTTTTTTTTAATTTCGAATTTATTAATAAAATTAGCGACGGAATAATAAATTCCATCGCTAATGTACGAAATTTAGCGACGGAATTTATTATTCCGTCGCTAAATGTTTTATTTTATTTTGAATTTTATTAATAAAATTAGCGATGGAATTTATAATTCCGTCGCTAATGTACGAAATTTATCGACGGAATAATAAATTCCATTGCTAAAATTTTTTGAAAAATAAAAAAATATATCGTAACTTAGTGATGGAAATTTAAATTTCCGTCGCTAAGTTACGATATTTAGCGACGAAAATTTAAATTTTCGTCGCTAATTTTTTTTTTTCCAGATTCAATTTTATATTTGTATCTACCCTGTTTACATGAATACAACTAACTCTAAAACCATTACAAGCGATGGTTTTCAATACAATAAATACAAATAATGATCTAAACATAATATATCCAAACATAAACATCCAAACACAATTGATATCAACACAAACACATCCAAACATAGTACATCAAAGCATCCAAACAGAATATATAAAATCCGAACATACATGTAAGATAGAAGACATCCAATACAAGAAAGATAGTAAATATGATCTTCAATCCTGCAGAAAAGAAGATATTATAAGTTACGAATATAACAGTAAATTTTGAACCTAAATTACAAAATGAATAACTATCTATCCAAAATTTACATAAACTAATAACACTTACTTTAGTGCTAAGAAAAATACATACCTGAGTTTCAAAAATATAAATATATGTATATAAATGTAGACATATCTGAAAAAGAGTAAGAAAAAATATTTTAGACATAGAGATGACTATAATCCAATACAATATTGTGTAATATTTGTAATATTATAATATACCTCAAAATAGGCTACTCATCGTCGGTATCGTCGGGATCCTGGGTCTCCTGGGACTCTAAACGATGCGGCTCCGGCTGTGGCTGCTGTGTCGGAGTGAACTGAGCTTGGACTGCTAACATATGACGATATAACTC
>JBBUKS010000002.1:9624220-9645062 GCA_038050645.1 Hedychium gardnerianum | reverse complement strand
AACATATTTTAAGAAACTACAATTGAAGCATTATGCATCACAATGCATCACATTATGCTCTCTAGAAACTCACTTATCGAGCCTAGGGTTGATCTCACGGCCAAGGCTGAGGCCACGAGCGAGGTCGCAGTGGCCTAAGCTCATGGCATGGGCGGAGGTCGCGGTGGTCTGAGCTCGTGGTCAAGGCTGAGGCCACGACCGAGCTCGCGGCCGATCATCACAGCCAAGGCTGAGGTCATGATTGAGCTCACAGTTGGCCAAGCTTGCGGCTAAGCTTATGGTCGCCCGATCTCGTGGCTGGCCGCCAAGCTCGCGGTCAACGGCCATGCTCGTGACCTACCAAGGTCACGAGCTCGCGGCTCGGGATAAGAGGAGGGGGAAGGAGAGAGGAGCATACCGAGGGTATGAGTGCTAGAGATCGGAGAGGAGAGAAGGTGCACATGCCAGAGATCAGAGACGAGATGAGCATGCCAGAGCTGGAGATTTCAGATGATCAAAGAAGTGAGAAGACGTCAAACGGGAAGAAATTAGGAACGAAAACCTCTATCGTTAACTTAGCGATGAAATTTTAATTCCGACGCTATTTTAGCAATAGAATTAAAATTCCGTCACTACTTTAGCGACAAAAGCTTAATTTCGTTGCTAATTAAATACAGTAAATAAGAATAGCGACGGAATGTGCGACGAAAATTAAATTTCATCGCTAAATTAATGATCGATATTTACATCGGTCTCTAATTAGCAATGGATTTTAATTTTCGTCGCTAATTAGTGATCGAATTTTATATCAGTCGTTAATTTAGCGATCGAAATTTATATTGGTCGCTAATTCCATCACTATTTGTGAGTATTCTTGTAGTGTTCGGCTTGTCGAGCGGCCTCCTAGGTAAGGGGGTCGCCTGCACGGAGCAACTCCATTATTAGCGTCGTGATTCGAACCCTAAACCCATTGGAGTAGCACCTCACCCGAGTACCAACTCGGCTACCCAGTGGCGTCACGTAGCTATTATAATTTCAATCATTTTTTTTTAGTTAACACCAAATATCTAAGTCTTCGGCCTGACTAATTCTAGGGTGATCGACCCAGCTCCACGAAAATTTTTCACCGACTATCAAGATAAATAAGGAAAACACATGTGGAGACTCATCCTGATAGTCAGCATTCTCGAGTCCACTAACTATTAAGGAGGAAATCTTTCATAATACGCTACAGTTAAATCTCAAACTCTAGATATTTGGTCTAACGTTAGAGGGTCTAACCATGATACCCTACCCTCGGGGGCTTATAAATTTCAGTCATTGACGACATTAGAAGAAACTGTCACGTCAAAAATCATAGGTGATTTATAATTTCAATCATTCTTAAAAAAGTGAAATCTCTCCTCTCCACGACTACTCCATATGATTGAGAGCTAATAAATTAGAAAATTAAAATAAATCATCGAGAGTTATAATTTCAATTATTATTTTTTGATAAAGTTATAATTTCAATCGTGATGGCAAAAGGCAAAATGCTCGCTCCAGTGCCCCCGCAAGCCCATCTTAAGACCAATACGGATGAGGTAAATCATGAGGACTAGTATAACTAGTTCGAACAATAATCGTTGTATAAAAAAAAATAAAAACTTAACTATTAACTAAAATTTAACTCTTAAATTTCATAATAATAATACTTTATATACTAACCATCAATCCATAAAGAGTAAATTGAGGCATTACCTATAATCTCATGAAAACAGTTATAATTTCAATGTTAATAGACAAGGATGCCTCCATCAGAAATCACGTGGAGAAGCCTACTGCCACAAGCAATTAATGAGCAAATTGAGGCATTATTTAGCTAACCAAAATCACTTCCTAACTTATCTTTTTCAACAAAAGTGAGGAAAAATGTTTTCACAAGTGAATCAAATCACAAGAGTTAACCTTTAGGAGTATAATTTCCGATTCCCCTCTTTTTCTGTTGTATGCCAAACTTTGAAACAAAAATTTACCGAAATCTCAGCAACAAAACAGTAGTAGAAATCGTATAAATACCCTTTGCTATTAGAAAAACGAAAAGTTGGAGACTTGAAAATCGTATGACGCACCCACTAACACCGCCCAACGACGACAAATTCACCCCAGATCGTTTCCATAACAGGGGAGGTTAAGTATGCCTGTGCCAAAAAAAAAAAACAAAAAACATGACACACCAAACAAAGATTTTGCTATGCAATTCATTTATTTAGACAAAGGCTTAGAGAATAACACAACTTAAATGTGAGAGACATCTTAGCCATTTTAAATGCCAATACAAGTTAGCAAGTAATTAACAGAAATCTTTGAGAGGTAAAATCAGGTGGTTTATAACTATCTTCTCCATTACACTTACGAATAAATATTAGATTTCCAGTGTCTTCCTCACTCAGCCAAGCTTTTCTCACGAATTTGCAATTGTTAGATACAAGAAATCTGTACAGTATCATATTTTGGTGTGACGTGTGAAATTATAGTACATTAAGAAAGAGAAACGTCTTTCAGTTTCTCCATTAGTCTTTGCAATATAATTCAAGATTTGAGAGTTACAAGCTGTTTTCTTTCAAGCAATAGTGAAATTTTCCGGTCTAATGTTTAGAACAACGAATCCTGGCTTGCTCACTGTCTGATCTATGCTGGGGGAAGAGCACGCCTGCATGTCGGGCATTCCATCTTAATATCCATCCATCTCTGTAAGCATTCAGAGTGGAAGCAATGATCACAAGGTGTCACCTGCATGCCCAAAACATGATTCATATATATTCTCGATCAGCAAGGAAGTAGATAAGAATGATGCACAAAGCTAACTTATTTTTACCATATAGAGATTTGAGTTCTCTGAGAAGTCAATGGTAGTCATGCAAATGACGCAATCTGCTGCTTGAGATGCATAACTTTCAAACTTCCTGTAATAGCAGTACTTTTCAGGAAGCATCTGCCAATAACCAGACAACCGTAAAACTTGAGATATGTAACCACCCATCTTGAGAATCATAATGTTCTTATGAAGATTAACATATTTGTATTTGTGCCATCATCCAACATGAATTCTAGGCATACTAGTTTTATGTCATTCTCAAATTCTTAAACTATAGGGGATATATCCAAACATCAAATTATGCACGAGGCATGTAGCTTACTCATTCCCCAAGTGCTGGAGCAAAATGAGCAGAAAGACACGATGAGAAAAGCTTTTTAGATTACATTTAGAGATGAGCAAGAAGACAGTCAAAACTTGAAACATATGGTGCTTGGTAGCTTTAAAGATATTAACCACATTACATTTCCTCAGCTAAACCACGTCAAAAGAAGACTTCACACATTAGGTGACCAGAACCGATTCCGGGAGGTTCCAGATTATACTGATTGATATCAACTGGCTGATAGTATGGAACATGATATTGGGATTTCTTTGGGCAGGAATAGACAAATTCAAATTGTCAGAATATCTAAACTATTGTTCCAGAATAAAAAATGTGTTACCATGGTTTCCTGACTATATATATCATATGAATAAAGAACTCAAACCTGATGAGGAATGAACCATCGGGATCCAAGATAATGCTGAAGTAGGAGAATCATTACTTGCAATCCCATAAATACTCCCAAATATATGCACCAATAGTTATCCACCTCTATACGCAAAAAGTTGCTTGGACAGCCAAATATGTAAAGTGGTATGGCAAGGCGACTAAAAGACATCCCGATTATATAATATGGGTGCAGGGGTTTTCTTGTATCCCAGATGACATTAGTCACTATCTGGGGTATCCAAAATGAGTACATAATGAAAATAATAGTGCGCAAGAAATTGTGTAGCTGATATATTAGCAAGATACCACCTAACAAAATCCCATCTGCAAATTAGCATAACTTGATTTAGTAAGAAACAAAAGTTAAGTTGAGTAAATAGCAAATATCTGGAACAGTGGAAAGCCTAGGAATCCAAATTACAAAATATAATTAACTAAAAGAATGTAGCTAAAATTTTAGTTTAAGAATAAAGACACAAACTTTTGAATGTGTGTCAAAACCATGTAATTGGCATCTTCATGTTAAAAATACACTAGATTGAGAAAAAAATAAGTTAAGCCACTCTTGTAGCAACAAGGTTAGCCTGGGTGTACTTACAAGAAATGCATGTCATACACTACTGTATCATTAAGTAATCAATCTATCTAAAATATCACATTAATTGCTCAGGTGCCATCCGGGAGGAAGTAATTAGTGTTATAATATTTCCATGAAGTTCAAATTGATTAGTCTGGATAACTTTGAAAGACAATCTTTAAATGAAATGGAACATATCACTCAAAATAATAACTTGAGTTAATTGAGCATAAACAAAGATACATTTGAAATAATGCAAGTATCAACAAAAGGTTTTCTATAAAGAAGCTAAATCTCAAATGTCTCCACCAAGCACAAGACCATTCTAATAAAGACAGACCCTAAGTCATCACTCTACAAAATTCACATCTAACTGCTGTATTACAAATTCTTCTATCGGAATAAATGAGTTTAGTCCCTATAGTATTAGTTTTTAACAAATTTTGAGTTTTAGATATTATATATACATGGATGTTATCACAATATTGATCAGTACAAGAAAATCCTACTTTTAGCTTGGACTCCAACTGAGCTAATTCACCTCCATTGACTGCCACTGCTGTACCAGCAATTCCTTGCATCAAAAACTAATAGCCACAAAAGTCTTCTGACCTATTAGTGTCAAAGTTCTAGACCGCAAGAGTGAAGAATTCCATGTGGCAAAATTTTTTTATTAATCGTGATGAATCTCAAGGACGCATATGTGCAGATGTATAATACCATCTTTCTCCAACAAAAACTTTGAATTTTGTGATTGTACTATTCATGCAGCTACAGCCTCCACAACTCCATCTGAAATTATTGTTCATGTTAGTGGATGAGGTCTTGGAGGTTGTGGGTGTTGTCATAGTTCATTTCCATCATGGGTTCACTTTGATCACACCAACTCGCCCCCACAGGTGTAGCGCAGTTGGTACTCGGGTGGCAGACTTGCTAGTTGGACACGGGTCGATTCTCAGGGATTTCATCGCCCTAGTTATGCCCTCCCACCTAGGAGGCCGTTGCATACCGTGATTTGCCTGCCTGTATCTTGTCATGGGGCCAGCGATACCTTGGGGTAAGCAAAATCAATTTTTGCTGGATTGTTGGAACAAGTTTGGATGACTGTTATACAACCTATTGATTTCATCATCCTAATTCTGCTCCTGCATTTTTCTACTATTAATATTAGTTAACCTATTTAAATAGTTTAAGCTTTTACTACAGTGATTCCATTAGCTGCTTCACTTCTGGTTTGTTTTACGGTAAAGTCCAAGGCTCCATGATTGATTGATTTGGGTGTGTTTTCTTATATGGCAGGCTACCATGAGTTGTTCTAAATTATTATGTGCCACCTATCTTTGTTATGTGCCACCTATCTTCCATAATTGATGGATCACATATCCCTGTTAAATGAAAAGGTTCTTCACACACCTAGTTAATCTTAGACAAAGTTCATTATGTTCCATAGTTTCTTATTTCCCTAGTTATAACAAGTTTCTGATATATTGTAAGGCTTGGGTATTATAAACACATGGGTGGAATCTCATTGCTGATTAGTACAAGAAACGTTTAGTTTCAACTCAAGTAATTGCAGGCATTCTCAATGAGTTACATATCAAAATTTTCTATAATAAGATGAGGTGAAACCTTAGTACATGCTAATTAAATTAATCCTCCAACAATCTTTTGTATGTACTGCAAGAGGAGAAATTAATATGAGGTGAAACGGTAGTACATGCTGATTAAATTAATCCTCTAACAAATTTTTGTGCGTGCAACAAGAGGAGAAATTAATTGATATGCCTTTATAGGCAAGCATCTTGTGAACACAATGAAATCTGAAGTATAATTTATTTAGCAGTAATAACTACTCACAGAAACAGCTATACAGAACAGATAACTCGCGCCTCATAGTTTCCCAGCTTTCACCATTTTGCAAAGGTCTTCTTGCTTTCCATATAGAAAGAAGATATCTCATCTCAAAAATTGAAAAAACAACAAATTTGAAGAAAGCTGCCGTTGCAAAAGCATTGAATAGGGACTCTGCAATCAAAAATCAACAGAGTTTCCCATATAAGTCTATCTGTGGCATTATAGTTACAGCTTCCGAAAATTCAGGCATGTTATTGGTGGAAGGAAGAGAGTAATGAGGAAACCATAAATATTAACTAAATCAGAACATAATGGGCAGATAATTAATCCTCTACTACAATGTTCCTAAGTCATCAACTATTCAAATAACTAAATAAGCATCCATTACTCATCTAGCTAAGCAGATGAGTCTGAATTTCAAAAATAAGCAAGTCTTATGTGTTCATGAGAAAACATTGTCTTTCTATTCTAGCATGGGACCAATACATGGACACCGCTGATAAGAGTTTGTTGTATCACACTGTGAATGGCACTCAATTCCATGTGGATCTTAAAATGCTTCCCAGTTGATGGGGGTCCCTTATCATTCAAGGAAGAACAGTAAACAAGGAAACTATAACATCTAAAAGACCATTAAGACATAAATTCATCCCACTCTTTTCCTATGTGTCATTTACCTATTCTCCTATTGTGCAATCAATTGCTGTGCGATTCAACTTAGTAGTTTGGCTTAACCATAAGGGTTGTTTAACCATAAGTCAACAAATTAGGCCATTACATCTTTAGTTTTTTTGAGGTAAGAGTACTACCCCAAGCAAGTGAAAAAAAAATCAACTAAGGCTTAGCGGCTCTTCCCCTCAACCTCGTCGATGTCAGATGGAGAAAGGAATTAACAGCATAGGGTTTTTAAAGAATTACAGAGAATGTTACTGGTCATGATTCAATCTAACTTGAAGCATGAGAACTGCCCCACAGAAGTGCTGCCCCTTGTTCTTCCAAATAATAAATAAAAAACCAAATAATAAGAAGATCTACATACCTACTAAAATTCCAGAAGTCAAATTCAAGAGGCACACATATGCATCCATAAGAGCTTGTTGACCAATCATCAGAATAGAAACCTTAGCAGCACCCTATCAAGTAGAAGAAACCAAAATAACTAGAATAAAAACACACAATTATATGAATTGTAGTTCCTATATCTATAGTTGCAATAACATAGCTACAAAATATGGACAAAACAAATTACTCACAGATTGAGTATTGCTATGCTCCATTTGTCTAATCAACAGAAGAACTTGGAGAAATGATATCTATAATAACAAATAAAGGATTCCAAACAGTGTGACAGAAGATTTATAAGATGTGAGTCACTATTTGATAAAGGATACAAAAGTGACCATCAATGTATAGTTAACTGCTTTGTTGTAATAGGCCTCAGTATTCAGAGAAGTTGCATTCAATGAGATTGAAGAAAAGCACTCTCCATCGCTATCTATTGCTGGACCCTCCATTAACCCCTCTAAACGGTAAAGCTCATGATTTCCATCTACTAATAAAAAGATATCTTAGAAAATGGAAGCTGGTATACCTCTTTAGTATTATTGGATGATAAGAGAAAAGAAAGCATTGTCATTCAACTAATATAGTAGGAGGTAGAGTCCTAGTTGCAGTGGCAATGATTGAGAGAAGCACATGCTTGAGAAGGACATAGAAACTGTAGTTTCTTGAAAATCATAAATTGGTTATGATGAAAATACCATGCCTCAAATTTTTTTAGTACATCAAAGGGAGTTTCTTAAAGGACATGGAAACAGTTAGTATACTTCAAAAATTTGAAGACACTGTTTATCATTGGATTGAGAGTCCTTCAGATGATATGTTCTAGCAAATAAGCAAAATAAAGAATTTAAAATGGCCCAACCACTAATTATTAGACGATGCCTATATTCTCTGTTAGTGCATTCTGCTTGAAATGTTTCAAGTGATTTTGCTCAATGAAGGTTGCATAGAAAAATTCAACTGAAATCATTAGGTGACTTCCTGATTACCAAGAGCATTTTCATGAATTATTCGGATTCCTAACAATTTTTAGTTTCCCTTATGGTTAACTCTCCACTTCTAAATATGCTCTGCACAGTATTCTTCATCCATTCCAAAGACAAAAGAGGTACTAAACCACATGAATTATAATTTAGTGGATAAGAATTAGAAAATAACTTAAGCTCACAAATATATCCGGAATATTAACTTCACAGTAAATAACTAGGGAAGACATCATCAGCTACTATATAATGGCTAGTAAGAAGAAATCTATGAAGTCAAGTACCATTTTGTCTAGACGGAACTCGCAAGACTTGAGCAGCAATCTCTATGTGACAATGTTTATCGATGTCGTAAGTCACAGCTGACAATATACATTAACAGAGTGAGAAAGAAACATGAATCCAAAATTAGAATCCAAACAGGAAAGAAGGCCCTACATTTTTTTCTTGGTAGTCGATCTTGAATTGATTCTTGTAGAACTTGGGAGGAGAAAAGTCTAATCTGTTAGGAAAAAAACCAATAAATAGGTCCAGTTTTTATCTCAGGGAACTGGCATATACAACTATCAACTATATTCAGTGATGCAAGAAAACACATTAAATTTAACTCGATTTCCATACTTTCAGCAAGAAAGTATACAATAATTATAATCTATGTTCCATTTCCATGCTCCTATGTTGTGGGCTAGAAGTTATCATCTCATGCAATAGTCTCATTTCTCCTTCAGACAGCATAAAGCGATAACAAAGAAAAACATTGATCACACAGAAAAAAGATAAATATTAAAAGAATTGCTACAACTACAAAGCTAAGATTTACCCGGAAAAATAATCCAATTAATTATTTCGAAATGTGCAAATTCCCTTGACAAGAAATCCACTATAGCATGCTGAGAAAGGATAATGTGATCAAATTTTAAAGGTGAAGTTGATTAACTTATTGTTTAATAAAGATTAGCAAGGTAGTCCTAAAAATGCAGAGCTTGAAGAGGTCTGTTCTGGTTGTAGAATTATTTTCTTTTCTGCAGAGAATGATTTTTACCTTGCCTGATGAGCGAGCATATGCTACTGGGAAGCATGCAAGACTGCAACTCATTAAAATGCAAAGGTGTTTAGAAGTTGAAGAAAAGCTCAAAAAACGGATACAAAAGAAAAGTAAAAATATGAGAAGGGTGTTGTATACTCCCACTACCAAGACTGCAATGATTTTCTATAGGGTTTTCACGTCTTCTTGTTATCGGGATATATAGGTTTACATGTACTTCTCTAAAAGAGAGTTATCCATTAACTTGTCAGACCCATGTCAAACCACTGTCAGCCTATAAAACTCCATTAGATCACAACTCTCCAACTCTCCATGTCAAATTAAAATAAGGTGTCCAACTCTCCCCATTTAAGATTTGATGCCCAATTAAGGCAGAAAGTCCAGCTAGGAACTGAGAGTAATTCAATCCGCAACATATGAAGTCCAATCATCTCATCATGCTTAGGATTTCTACAAGGTCTAATAATTGTAACAACCCATCCAATGAGAGATCTGGCCCATAAACTTTTTGGGACCAATCGCTTGCCAAAATGCTTAATCCAAAGTCACCAATAGCACGCTCATTTAACCCTATAAAATATCTTCACTAACACAACTTTCCATGTGGAACTAAAGTAGGATGTCATATTATAGATTTAATAAATAACAAGATGCTCTTGCTGCAATGTTACTAATTCCTAATTCCTGAGGGCTTAACAAGCCATACAGTCTATTTAATCTTGAATCACATACCAAGGCTATTTAGATCTTTTAAATTATGTTAAGTGAAGCTTTCTTTAATCTCTAATTAGTTTAACTTGCCTAAATTTAAACTGAATCTATCAATTAATGGTAGAGAATAATGAAATTGTCATAATTACATGAATTATGACAATTACATAATTATCATAACTGTAAACAAATTAAATTATTACAAGAAATAAATCAAAATTATGTAATCTTTTAAACGCTACAACCAAAGCACTGAAACTAATATTCTAGGAAAGAATAATCTTATACCTAAAACGGCTCAATCAAAATGGGAAATAATCCAAATCGAAATCAAGAAATATACAAATTAAATCAAATTTCCACCAGAATCATCCTACATTCCTAATAAGATAATTACTAACTTAAAAACTACCCTCCTAAACTCCTAAACAAGTGTCTGCCAGATAAACTTTTTATAAAATCTTAAACTAAATTTCTAATATACATTAGACACGTAATCAGAAAGAGAGACCTACAGGTGTATGAGGGATGCCAACACGTTGCAGCAATTTTTACTGAAAGACCAGTATTACAATTCTAAATAGAGAGTATTGAGTAAGTACTAAGAAACATATATCAGATCTCCGAGTTGTGTATATCACTCCATTAAATATCATGATAAGAGGTCATAATTTACATCTACATAAAGAATGTTAGATTGGTATTTTCGTACTTTTCATGGAAGGAATTTTTTTACCTTGAACACAAGTAGGCTATTGACAAGATGAAATCACAGTCTTTGATAAAGCATGGAACATACAAGTGGAAATATAGAAATCATTTTAAGGAATACAAAACAATCTAATTAAAAGAAGTCAGATCAAGGTTACCTATTTACATTTCTAACCACTTACCAAATGATAAGGATTGGAGAAATACTCTTGTTGAAGTGGCTCATCATTCAGAACACTACAATTGGATAAGGTAAAACAGTGTTCATCACTTACATTCACATAGGAATGGGAATAAAAACAAATATGAATTAACATACATGTATGTTACCATGATAATCCATGTAACATACAGAAGAAAACAGAAGTTAAAGCCTGGAACAACTTGACAGGGTATGTATCTAACTTAATATAACTGAATTATGCATACACAGACAAAAATCTGTTGAATAATTGCTGCTCGCGAATCACAAAATGACAAATTGACAAAAAAAAATCACATCATGTATGTTTTGGTCGGCAGCACTAATCTCATTTGTGAATCAAATTTTAATTATTAAGGTTTTATAAAGTTTATTTTCATTGGCAAGTTTGACAACCCTTGACTCCTAGAATCAACAAGTGGTGAAGTTAAAACAACTCAATATTAATAGTATGCCATGTTAACCACAGAAAAGATTAGAGATGTGAATAAATAAAAGAAGTTATTCTTGATATCCTTAACAAAAGCTAAGACTGTTACAATGAATTTCAGGCATCTTCCATGGCATGAAAATTGAATTAGAGCTCCACTTTGAATTACGTGTCAATGAATTCCTCTAAACCATGAAGACCAAGAAATAAACATGAAATAATTCCACAAACACTAGCATTTTCACCACTTAGGAATTTGACAAAGGTGCATATGGCTGACCATGCAAGTATGGATTCAGCGATGCATAGGATATCAAAAGGCCTGACAAGAGAAGACTAGACACAAATGGGTGTACCAAGTACTAGCAATGCTGTAAGTTGCTGAGACTATTTTTCAAAGTTGCAGTCCAATACGAGTCTAGATGATCCACTGAGCAGCAGTTTTCATATGGAGTGGTCAATATATTTCTTTTAGTAAATGGAATGGTGAAATACTAAACCAAACTTTCCATCATCAACCAAATATAAGAATATGTAAACTTGTACCAGAATGACAGTGCTACACTGATACATTCTTGATGGGCAGGTAAATACCTGTTTACACTGGTAGAAATTCTTGTAGAGCAGGTAAATGCCTGTCTTTTAATATGAACGTCTCACAAGAGATGAGAAGAAAATACAAGTGGTTTGCCAAGTATTCATATCCATGGAACTATATATGAAATCTGGTAACGTCAGCAGAGGTAACACACATAAGGAAATACGACACTGGTATGTTTTGGATTTCTCTAAATGCAAACATCTTTCTGTATCTCTATAGGATTTGCACATTGACTCAAGTGGAAGTCTGTGCCATTTAGTGGCACTCTAATCAGTCTGCATGAGATGGTTTGAAAATGCCCGGATAGCACATACCATCCCATTAGCACATCAGACCAAAACCAGCATCGAGACAACTGCACCAGTCAAACACAGCGTTGCTGCACCAGATCAGGACCCAAGAGTTTGGATCTCAGTGGGATCAAGAAAGCAACACAAGTAGCTGGAAGGTCAGTCAAGTGACCTTCTCTAGACATAATAGAGTCATAAATTGCAATCTCTTCTTCCTCCTCTGCTTCTTCTTCTTGTTATATTCCCCCTCTTCTTCCACTCTCTCCCTCTCATCTTAGTCAGTGACAAGAGGCACCACGTTGTGCCAATGCATTAAGATGGTAGTCACTAGTACCATTTCATTTAGACCAGCCAACAAAACACCATCACGAAATGAAATTTTAAACCTCCAATGCTAAAGGCAAATATGTTGGCTAGTAGTTACCATGAAGTTATGAACATAATTCTTATACATGCTAGCTGATAGTTATCACTTCATACATAATAAAAAGGGAAAGAACCAAATTCCAACACTTTTGACAGAGTTTGTAACTCATGCAGTGTCAAGCACTATCTTTTATCATTTTTTATTTTTGCTCTCTTTTTATCTTTCTAGTATTGATAGTGTATTATCCTTGAGTTTTAGAAAAAATGAATAACCTGAAAGCATGGTTTAAAATCTCGAGTCGTACCGAGGTTTCGGTCCTAGATCGGAATGATATAATTTCAGTACCGTATCGTACCGTACCATACCGATATAGTTTCGGTATTTTTTTAAATATAAAACATATTAACTAAAAATAAAAAATTTAATCTAAATATTTAAAAATAAAAATATTTTTTAAAAATATATATATATATAAAATTAATGGGATAATTTTATTAGGCTTTAATTAGACTTCTTTAAATTATCTCAATCATAACTAGGAGTTGATCAAATTTATTAACCAAAGTTTAATTAAATTTCCTATTCCTGGGCACTGTTCCGCGCGACGACCGCAGGGCACGCACGACGCCTCCGGAGGCATCGCCTAGCTCGCACGACGCCTCCCAACTTCGGATGCGGCGCGGCGCGCCGGTGCCAGTCCGTCACCGAAACGAGATGTTTCGCCTGTATCGAGCGAAACGGCCCGAGATTTCTAACCATGCATGAAAGTGAAACCACCCAAGGTGAGGTTAAAACTTTAGAAACAAATGTCACACGAGGACAAAGATACTGAGATATAACATTCCAGAAGCACATATGTTTTAACAAATTTTCATCATAGAAGACTGTTCAGTTATTTCTATAAAAGTAAACTCAGTAAATAAAATAGACAATAACTACAACAATTGTGAATATACATATTTTTCTATTATCCTAATCCCTATGTCACACATACAGATCAAATATCATCATAAATAAACCAATATATTGAATGACATTAAAATATACAAAGAAAAATAACATGCTTGGATAAATAAAGGGAGCTAGTAAGAATTGTTACCTGTTTACTACCATCCGAAGTTTTTGGAAAGGCCAAATATACACTCCTTCTAGTCTCATTTGAGCAATTTCATGATCATGTTCATTGTCAAAAACATCATGGAAAGTAATGGATCCCTGTCCAGACATAATAAGATGTCAACATTTGTTAAGAGTCTGAAATAAGCCAGCAAATAGCATCAAGCGGTAACATATTAATTTGAAGTTTGAACTACCTCACAGACTTATGCACTAAAACACTGACAGTGGAAATAATTCCTCAAGCTTAACTAATAGCAGAGCTTTAGAAATACACAAACTTATTGCAGGCTTGTAATCAGATAATTGATATTTGCTATTGCTTGCAATAATTTAATTCTATCTACAAAATAGAATAAGTTGTTAAAAAATGATTAAAAACATTCTCCCAAAAAAGTCCATTTTCTAAATTTTACACCAGGTTTCTACAGCAATAATGTGATTGTTAAGCAGAACTACAAAATACGAATAAATTGTTACAAAATGGTCAAAATTATTCTCCCAAAAAAGTCCATTTTCTAAATTTTACACCAGGTTTCTAAAGCAACAATGTGATTCTTAAGCAGAACTATATTAGGGGGAAAAAATAGCTATTTCAATAGTTCTGGAACTGTCAAGTCTCAGACTTTATCCCAACCAAAAAGATCTGCTCAACCAATTTTCTAATTTTAAATGTAAATTCTGTGAGGTGCCAAAAAATTGCTTCCTCTTTTTTTTACCACTACCACATGTAAGGTGCACAGTAATCAAAATTTCATAAACATGTGGAAGCTGAAAGTGGTAGAATTACCACATAGTATGGAGGCGATAAGTGGTAGAATCACCACACTGCTTCCTCATGTAGTAGAATCAGCACACAAGGCATGCAAAATACAGATGCAAAAGCAGTCCTTAATTATTATTAAGAAATCATCTAATATTATTTGTATTCGAAGTATCGTAAAAGTACAACTAAAAATTATCAGCAATCTGTAAAATCATAGTTTATTCCTACTGCAAAATAGATGACAGAACGCAAAAAAAATCTTAATTTATCAGACTGATCAGCGGGAAAAACAAGCAGTGCTTATAAAAAGGCTTCAAAATTTGATAATCGATGAAATTTATTATGTGCCCAAAATTTTTCACATAATCATCATTTTCTTAACTCACCACATTCATCCTCTTTATCTCTTATTGGACCAAGTGTTTTATTCGTTCATACCAAGGTTCAAAATTTCAAGCATTAACAAAGTTTTAATTTTTTACTAGAACAATACTGTTTTAGTATCATGTTGATGTTCTAATGCATGGTGTCGGTGGTGAATTGGAGGTTAAAGGAGGAAGGAGATGAAGGAGAACTTATCTATGCCGAGTAGTTGAGTTTCAACAACTTATTGGAACAATACGTTTCGACCATTTTGCCCGGCACGGTACGAGATTTCAAACCATGGATCTTTCCCATGTTTCAAATCCAATTTCAATTTGACCAATATGAACAAGACAAAAGATTTTACACAAGTTTGCATCAAAAGCCCATTGAAACATGGTGGTCTCAGCATAGAGCGGAACCACAGTTGGAACCATGTTGGAAGGCATTTGATCGACAACAATCTAAATGGGCAAGCATCAAAGAAGATTTGGTGTGTGAGCTCAGTAAGTGGGCAGGGTCGGTACCATCTACTTTGAAAATAATGGCTTAAGGTTTATTTGTCATAACAGATGATAGCAGTCAAGTCATTCCTCTTATGTCTTCTTCTATCCAGTACTGACACACTGCGCCAGTCAGCATCAAAACAACTTTGTTATGGCTGGTCACTGAAATCTAACACTGGAACAAGATTAACTTTGGTTATACTACAGGGTATTAATGAATACAAAATTCCTTATTTGATATAGCTCCTTAGATCTCAAAATTTTCCGACTAAATGTCAACAAATTGGGTCAACAACCTGGTTTATAGTAAAGTCAACCAGCACACAACATTCATTTATTCACAGAAGGAATCTCTTCGCTTATCATTTCTTTCGATTGATTATATTGTGCTGCCTTAAAATAAACTACAAAATTCGTTGTTCTCATATCCAACTTATTCCTAAGGATATTAAGTTGGGTTGAACTAAGAAACTAGTTTGTCTTGGCTAAACCAATTGGAGATCAAAACATTATGTGATTGCATATAAATAAGTGAGCAGATACAATGTGAGGAAACACTGTGTATGCATATGTGAGCACAAGTGCATATGTTGTTGTAATGACCATCTTTAAAACTGTGCACCAAATGAAACCAATTTTCTGGGCAAGAACTAGAAGACCAAGGGAGAATACACTTTATCTTTTAGCTAATGCACTATCCGTATTTGATGAATTACATGTGGATTCTACATCGTCAATGGATAAGTTATGCACAGTATAGATGGTTGGCTGTTCAAAAGTAGATTACTAGACAATGTAATTTGATTTCTGGATTACATTATAATAATTTGTAGTTCTAAATCACATTCAACAACACTAAATTGTACTTACTCAACTTGTATAATTATATAGCTGACTATAGATTTGTGGGTTATCTTTCAACAATCAAATCATCTTTTCTTTATTTCCCGTTATTTCATCATATGTTAGAACTTCTCTTAAGTTGGCAGCAAAAGGTGAAATTGTCACCTCGGCGGCCCCTCTAGGATGACCCCCCACTATCTAGAAAGGAGGTAAATCACAGGGGGCTTCGCCTAGCAACAGCAGCACATGCAAGGAGGGGTTGAGGCAATGGGCATTCCTCACCCGTTGGAAATAGACCCAAGCCTATTGGCAGCAACACCGTTGCATGAATCAATTGCGTAAGCCCGTAAGTTCTAATACATAATGTACCACGTAAAATAAAACAAAATGGGAAGTGGATTTTTCTTTTTAAAACAACACGATCTCATAATCCATAAAATGGTTTTCGATAGTAAATAGATAGTTTAAAATCTCAATTCGTTTTGCCCGATACAGGCGAAACATTTCATTCCGACCGAAGACGGGCATCGGAACACCTCCAATGCCTACGCGCCCCGAGGCCCCGCGGACACGTCGCTGGCCGCGCAGAACAGTGGGGGAAGGTTTTAACTTAGGTTTAATTAAATAACTTATGTTAATAATTTTAATCAACTCCTAACTATGATTGGGATAATTTAGATAGGCTTAATAAAATTCTAATAAAATTATCCTATTAATTTAATATATATATTAAAAAATATTTTATTTTTTTATTTTTTTTATTTTTAATATTTTTTATTTTAAATATTTTTTTAAAAAATATTTAGATTAGATTTTTTATTTTTAGTTAATATATTTTATATTTAAAAAATACCGAAACTATGTCAACACGGCATGATACGATACTGTATTGTTCTGATCCGAAATCGAAACCTCGGGTCGAGATTTTAAACCATAGTAAGTACTCTGATTTATTGTTTTGAAATCAATTCTTTGAAAATAACCAAAACATTATTGCTTCCTTCTCTATGCAGCCCTATTCCTCAATTTATTAAAATGAAAAAAAAATAGTAATATCTGTAGAATTTGTTCCAGGTTGTTCTCTAAATCCACGTATCCATTGTGTTGAAATTTTAACTATAAATCTACTGGACAAATAGAAAAACCATATGCATGAAATAACACTGAGTAAAATACGCTTGAGAAATGCATATAAATTTACTTTGATTCTAATATTTGATTGAAAATGTTAATATTGTACAGAAATTAAAATATAAAAAATTATTAATGAAGAAAAAAATTGATTGTAATTTATGCAGGTTTGGAGAAGGAACTTCTTTCACACCTGAACATTGTGTACTCCACGAATCTTGGTTTGAGCAGTCACCAACTCTAGAACTGATACACCGCTAGATTTCTCAAAATCTAGGAACCCAGAAGAACCATTTGTTACATCCAAAAAGCTCCAGTGTCCTACATCCCAAAAAGTTAAACACATCACAACAGTGAAATATTTAGTCTGGTGCAACATATTTCAGTAATGATTGTCTTGCATTATTTGTTCAATTAAAATATATACTACAAAATTGCCTATGGTTACTTCTAAGATGGCCTCTTCAATGACTTTTTCCTTGAACAAGAGGCAGACGTAAACAAATTGTGGTAACAAGAGAGCATTGTCGTCCTATATATGTATCAGAAGAATGTTGCTTTACAAATTAGGCTCTGGATACAAAAAGGGAATAACTTTCTATATTCCCAATCACATACACCATCAACCATGCTTCTCTACTTAATTCTAAATTTCTTTTTATTTCCAAATAATTAAAAAAGGGAAAATTAACCAGTGCTCCCTCTATAATACGTAGTAGTATAATTCAAAGTGTAAATATTTTACTCTAGTGACATTCTTCCTAGATAGGAGGGACAGACTTCAAAATACAAGCAAACCTCCTTTCAGATTACCTAGCTCTCTACTTGGGTTCTTCATCTACCCTCCCTACACCATTGGATAATGACACTCTGAATCAACACTTGATATCCCTATAAATTACAAATAACAAATTTTAGAAATAACTTAGAACACTTGAATCCACACTTTTGTTGCATTACCCGTACTTGAATTCGAGTAACATAGACTTCTACTGTTTACATTAATAAAATGCATTCATCTTCCCAAAAATACATATTAAATTATACAAATTATAAATATAATAAAAAGAGTACCAAGTGGAAATTATAAAACAATAGGCACGACTAAGTGTAAATTACCAAGTTGAAGGGAGACGACGGACACACAACAAAGTTGAGTACTAAGACATTCCATCTTCCTCGCCTTATGCGTTTCTTGTCTTGCTATGGATCATGGAGGTAATATCAAGATCAAGGATTGAAATCTTTAGCCGAGCCAAGGTTTTGATCTCGGCTAACTTAAGACGTTGTCATGAGTATTGTATCGGTATCAGTGGTGTGCTAAAGGATGAGAAGGGGAAAGGTGAGGAGGAACAACACTAGTGTCGATATCAAAGGAAGTGGAAGAAGACGAGGAGTAGGAGAGGAGAAGTTACCTATGCTAGCTAGAGTTTTGCATGATTTCAATGCAGAGGAGGAGTTGGCGCATGGAGGGAGGAGGAGAAGCCAACACACGCGCTAGCGAGATAGCAATTCCAAAGATCGCAACGCGGTGTCAACAATGCCCACATGACAAGGAACGTGCAAAGGTGCATGCATGGAGGAGGAAGAAGATGAGTTGAAGTCGGTGTTCAAAGGAGGAGAAGAGGAAGTAGAGGAGTCACATGTCATGCGTGCGAAGGTGCTCACGATTCATGAATGTCGGATGTTTTGTGTCAATTAGCAAGTGGAATGACATGTTTCGCTCGGAGACTGACACAGAAAGAACCTTTAAACCATGATGAAGGTATGACTAGCTAGCAAACACAAACTAAAAAATAACTCTAATTTCATATTTTTATTATGCGTGTACTTATTCTATACCTTCAACCTTCTAAAAAAAACACATCTTAGTCTTCTTCACACATAGGTAAAGTTACTGTGTGAAAACTATTATGAGTAATAAACTATAGACCACCATAGTCCTGTAAAAAAAAAGGAGAAACAACACCCTAAGAAATGGAGAAGGAAAGCAAACTCAAGACATTGGCAACAACTTCAAAAGCCCCTATAGAACACTGTAGTAGTTCTAGAGAAAAAATGACATCCTCAGCATCGTCATCTAGAGAGAAAAATGACAAGCCGAGTTTGTCTCAATTAGTAGGAGTCAACTACATGAATTTTATCCGTCATTGAAAGCTATATCACTAGAGAGGAAACAAGATAAATAAAGAAAAATCACATATTCTGATTATTTATACTATTAAATACTTACCATTAAATTAATCCAAATAAGAGAATTTAGCAGAAAAATGGCAAATGAACATGTTGAGTTGAATACTCTACTGAGAAATAAAATTTGATATTTCAATATGATTTGCTACTTCTCCTTAAGACACCCAATCAGAAAGAAACTACAGAGTGAAAACTAAGAATATGAACTAACCTGTATATGTCCCTGTAATATTCCACTGAGAATAAGAACTGTAGCTGTCATCTCTCTTAAGGAAAAGCTGCTATATTGAGAAATCATAATTATAAAAAAGGTTAAATGTTAAATCCAAATGATAATAAAATAGGAATGTCAACAAAACCGAGTATGCAGAACACAGAAGTACATTATACGCTTGTTAAAAAATGATTTAGAAGATTAACATATCAATTTACTGACTAAGAGTCCTCATCAAGGATAGACATTAAGTTTGCAGTAAGTGAAGTGACCTAGTTCCTAGATGTTCATTGTGATAGTCATTCGGATGCAATGATGCACGTCATGATGTTATCTAGAAGGCTCTTGGACATGGCTGTCAAGGTGAGGATGGCATGTGTTTGTTGGTCATATTATCCAAATTGTCTAGCATCTGCTTCAGACTGGCAATCCACTTCTGGTCATTGCACATTATTTGGTAGGAAGGTTAATTCCAATGATATGGAAGAAGCAGGCTACTGTTTGTGTGGCTATGGATTGAATCTTCCTGTGAGTTACTATAGACTGAATCTTCCTGTAAGAATGAACATAAGCTTTGTATACTTGAACCCATATGATTGATCTGTGATACTCAAGCAAATCAATAGCTTGACATATGTGCGAGAAAGTGTAGAGTAAAAATATGTTAGATCCTTTGTTATTGTTAACTCAGGAATTGTCAGGTAATATTTACTATATTTGTTGAGATCATGAGTAGAGTGTCTAGGAAATGTTTTGTAAGCTTATGGAGAATCTTAGAAACATTATTGTCATTCACACAAGTCTGCAAAGGTATGCTATTACTCGAATTTGTAATTGTGTATCTTTCATTTAGAAATATAAGATGGGCTTGGGCATCAAATCCCTCTCTTGATTTTGTACTCTCTACATTGTCACTTCCTAACCACCCAAGATTCAAACTAACAGTGAATGGTTCTTCGTATTGCTATCTTATAAATCATCTTTTAACCTTAAGTGATGATACTAATTCCGTAAACCTTTAATTTTAACCACTCAACTTTTATCTCACGAATGCAAATAACAACACAATTCTTGTCAATAATTGAAGTTTTGCCCGTCACTCCAGGAAAGATCATAAACACACAATGCAAAATATGAACTTTTACTATCACAAATAGGGAAAATCTTTGACCAATTGATTTTACTACCTTTTATGTGACTTTCTAGTATTCCAGTACAAAAAAAAAAAAAGTATAATTGCTCCATTAACACGTAATGGTTTGACTACTAATCCACCTTCAAGCCATGGCATTTCTACTCAAATCTCAGCTCCTCATTCAAAAGACC
>JBBUKS010000002.1:9609622-9620101 GCA_038050645.1 Hedychium gardnerianum | reverse complement strand
ATGAATGTAAATGTATCAACATTAAAATAACAAAATACCTATATCATATTATTAATCCAAATACTAAATTATTCTACATATAAATTTAACCACATAAATTAGCATATAGGTGATACTGTTTAACAAATTATACCTGAAGATGACCAACCGGTGATGAAAGGACGGAGATGAGCAGACAGTGATGAGCAGACGGAGAGAACATAAAATACAGTATACTACAAAATACAAAAAAATAATAATTAAACATCTATTTTCACAAATAAATAGCAGATTAGCTTACGGTAAGCCGAGTTCGCGACCGGACCAAGCCGCTGGTCGTAGCCAAGATGTCGACCTAGCAAATTGTCGGCCACAAGTCGCGGCCACCAGCAGATCAGCAGCAGGCTTGGCCGCGAGCAAGTTGTCGGTCACGAGCAGGCTGCTTCCCGCGAGCAAGCATGCCGCTGCAAGCAGGCGGCTGGCCGGCAGCTTGCCGCCCGCGAGCAAGCGGCCGGCCCGTCGGCCAACACCATTCCCGCGAGCAGCCGCCCGACCGGCCGACCAGAACCATTCCTGCGAGCAGCCGGCCGAAAATAGGCCAAGATGACGGCGCCGGCGGGCTGACCTCGCCGCCGCCACCCCGACCTCACCTCCGGCAGGAGAGAAAAGAGAGCATTGAGGGACTTACCGGAGAAATCGTGCATCGGAGCGTCGTCGGAGAGATTTCGCCGGAGGAGGAGGAGAAGAGATCGCGTGAGAGCCCTAATTTTTCAACATTTATTCCCGACGGAAACCCTATTCCGTCGGGAATTACAATTGTTTTTGGGTATTTATTATTTATCACCGACGGAATATGGATTCAGTAGGTAAATTTTTTACATATACTAACGGAATATGGATTCCGCCGGTATATTCCGACGGAATCAATATTCCGTCGATAAATATCGACTGAATCCATATTCCGTCGGTAATCCCGTCACTATTTTAGGATTTTCTTGTAATGTAGCATATTCGTCTTTGAGTCAATAGAGTCCTACTAAGGTCATATTCATGGTGTGCAACTTTACGATAATGACTTAGCACATCAGCTAGTTTATTGTCTATACTATATTTCGGAACAAAAGTATACTCATATAGTAACTCAATCCATCTAACATGTTTAACACTTGATAAATTTTGAGATTGAATGAAACTTAACATTTTATAGTCCGAATGGAAAATAAAGAAATGAGGTAATAGGTAATAACTGTTGAGATTGATGGTGTTGCTAGAAGTGATGAATAGAAGAGGTGTCAAAAATCAACTCGATCCATCAACCCGACCTGAATCCACCAAAAAAAAAATCAAGTTCAGATTAGGAGTTTTCGGGTTCGGGTTGGAGGGTTTTCGGGTTGGAGATTTTCAGGTTCGGGTTGGAGGGTTTCCAGGTCGGGTTTGGGTTGACCCTGATTGACCTAAATTTAGAGTTTAGTAGGTTTTTTGGGGTTAAATCAAATTTTATTTTAAAAATTAAGATGTTTTTATGTATATCAATATCAATGTTAGTATGATAATGAGAGAGTATTGAGATAAAAGTGAAAAAATTATAGGAAAAATAACCCAAAAAAGTCATTTTTAATTGGGTTAATCGGGTTGATCGGGTTGGTTGGGTTCAAGTTTGGGTTTAGGGATTTCGGATTGTATTCGGGTTCGGGTCGAGTTCGAGTTCGGAGTTTTTTTTTAAAAAAATTCAACCCGACATGACCCACTCGATTTGACACCCCTAATGAATAGTAATTTGTATCTCGTTCGATTGTACGTTTGTTGTACTTGTTGTGCTCGTCTATAAAGAGTTGTATGCAGCGTAAAATGTAAATCAAATACACAACAACACAAGCATAAGAGACAAACCATTGTTACGTGATTCATAACTCCTGGTTCATAATCCATGGCCAACTGTCCTAGCGATAACTTCACTATCTTACTCCTTGCCGAATACCTTTCGAGGGTGGAGAAACATCTTAGAATTTCCTTTCTTTACAAGCAACACAAACAAGAAAAGAAAAATAAAGATGAAAAGTAAAATACAATATAAACAATAATTTACACAAATGAATCTCACTGTTGATTGTTGTTGAATGCTTTTGGATTGTCTCCTGTGATTTGGAAATACAATAGTACTTGTCTGCAAAACTCCTAAGAATCGACTGTGAAAACCTCCACAAAACCCTCTCTTTATAGCCTTCGTTTCGAGGTTGATTTTTGTCTATCAATTGACTGATTATCACCATAAGTCAATTGCTCTAATGAATTCGACCGTTGCAAAACGGACTTTATCAACTTTGGTTTGATTATGAATAATCGATTATTACTGTTCATTAATTGATTGATGTCCAAATATTCAAGTGTCGCAGTTGACTCAAAAACCTTCTATTCGTTGTAACAATACCAACAATCGACTGTTACTGTTCATCAATTGACTAATCCCAAATTAGTAGAGTGTAATAGTCAAGTTTTAAACTTGCTATGTTACTGTAGTGTCATCAGTGTACAAGTATTGTTCATCTATCAATTGTTATTGTAGTAAAAAATACTATAGCACTTGACAATATTATTTGTCAATCGATTGCTATTGTAGTAGAAATAATATAATAATCGATTGATACTATAGAAAAAATATTGTTCACACTGAATTCGTTTATACAAAAGAACTCTCATACCTCTGGAACTTTCTTGTATGATTAGTACCGATTAACCCTGATTTATTAGGACTTCATCCTTACCTAATATCATATTGACTTCAACTTACTAAGACTCTACCCACTTAACATCTGATCAATTTTGACCTATGAAAACTTCTCTCCTTATACCTAATATCTGATCAATCTTGATTTGTCATAACTTTACCGTTGTCAAACATCAAGTCGTCTATGACTTGTTTAGACATGCCTAGAATTCGGTCAATCTCAATCTACTAAGACTTCGCTATTGCCAAATATTTGGTCCTCCTTGATCTGTTTAGATTTCTCTCCTCATGCTTAACATCCGATCTTCCATGACCTGTGAGGACTTCTATCATTTTTGAGTGTCAGGTTAACCTTGACCCACTTGGACTTCACCTTTGTCAAGTATTGGGTCCTCCATAACCCACTTAGATGTTACTTTGTGAACTTCCTATTGGATTTTCAACCTCCAAGTATCCGGTCAACCGTGACCCACTAGAACTTTTTTAAATGTCAAGTATCCGATCACCTTTGACTAACTTGAGTTTTCTCTCAAACATCTACATCCACATTCACATCAATTTTGGTCAACCAAATCCAAGATCAATGTTAGAAATACAATCAAAGTCTCACATTGAAAATACATGAAAAATGATCATAGATTTAAAAGATGAAAGATATCTCGATTGGTTTGAGTTCTTTTGGGTAGAACCCAAAAATAAATCCATGAAGGCTTAGGTCCAAAGTGGATAATATCATATCATTGTGGAGATATGTGATGCTTGAGAGGAGGTCTGAAGTAGGCCAAGAGTAACTGGATACTTGAGGGGAGGTCCGAAGTAGGTAAAGAATAACCGGATGCTTGAGGGGAGGCCTAGAACAGGTCAAGAGTGATCAGATGTTTGAGGGAAGGCCCGGACCATGAGAGTAATAGTGGTTCTTCGTTTGAGGGAAGAATTATTGAGAATGTAATCAAAGTCCCACATTAAAAATATATGAAAAATATTATAAGTTTAAAAGATGAAAAATATCTCCGTTGATTTGAAATCTTTTGAATAGAGTCAAAAATAAATCTATAAAAATTTAGGTCTTGGATAATATCATACTATTATAAAAGTATGTAAATTTTTTTTATCAATCTCTTATTTTAATAAATTTTCGTATTACGCCAATAATAACTATAATGCCATAGGACATTTTATAATAATATATAGCATAAAACTTTTTTGTCATAAGTGGAATAGAAATGTCTAGTCTCATTGAATATTTTATTAAAAAAATATAATTAATAATATAATATGGCTTTTTATAGATACGTGGAATAGATAGTGAATTATATATATATATGGAATGATATGTGAAATAAGATAATTTGGGGTAAAAACTCTTCATTCAATCTCTTTTTACATTATAATATAAAAGAAAAATACAATATCATAATATTCATTATAAATTAGGAAAATAATAGAGGTGATAGAAATGAAATTTATGCAAATTAGTAAAAGATTATTAAATTATTAAAAAATCTCTTTCCTTGAATATTATTAATGAGTGTTCCATGTATATGCATGCATTTGATCTAGTTATACGTTGAATTATATGGAAGAAAGAAAGAAGAATATGTAAAAAAATATAAAAATATATATAGGTTTGTCCATTTCATTAATCCCTCAAAATGTATTTTTGTTTCAAAAGAAATTAGTTGCCTTAACTTTGCCAATGTTATGGTGATCAAATAGTACAAAGAAACAAAGCTGTGGAGGAAGAACATGACTTTTAATAAAAATATATGGATTAAAGAGTCACTTATAAATAAAAGGGAGTAACATGGATTAATTATATCCTTGAAATAGAAGATCAATAAAAGCCTGCTAAAGGGGGTAAATCTTTGATCGAATAGACTTCGTGCGATATTATTTTCTATAATTCTAAAGAAGATGTTTGCTTATAAAATTTTGCACGACAGAAAAAAATGGGATTCATGCAAATATAAATAAACAGAAAGTTCAGCTTGATTAAAACACAAGATTGTCAGTAGGGCCACTCGCCGGGGTAGTTGCCCGGCGGGTAGTAGTTACAGATGACGAAGATGGCGCCACTGTTGCAGTGCACTTTCGCGCACCCGACAACTGTCACTGGTTCCACATCGACTTCGGCGCGGATGGAGTTATGGCTGCCCAGGAAGTCGCCGGCGGAGTCCTGGACCAGGGTGAGGGTGATGGTGCAGGCCACGGCGAGGGCCATGGCAGCACAAATCATGGAAGCTAAAGTTGATGGATTCTTTGTGGATCTCATCATAATAAGTTAGTTAATTAACTTGATACAAGACGTTAAGAAGAGGACATTAGGCTTTTATAGGGGAAGAATGGTGCCCTTACGTGGAAAAAAAAATCATTTAATAATTAAGGGTAAGCCTGGACCATTTTGGGATGTATTGATGAACTTATTATGGATCTAGATTTGAGTTCAAATAATTTAGTTAAATATTTGATATTAATTTATTTAATTTGATACGATTTTATGTGATTTAGTTGGATTTTATTTGATTTGAAGTTGCCTTAGGGCATGTGAGCATGGGGCTTTTTATGGTGAAATGTACTTTACTCTTTCGTTCCTTATGGATGTAAACTTCCAAGTCAACTCACTTAAATTATATTATGTGTTTGATTATTTGTGTTGAATTTATTATTTTAATTATTTATGGACAATAACTTCCAAACTCTTATCTACTATACTAGTTTTCTTCACCCTTATCAGAACTTAACTACATGGCATTCATGTGATTATTGTCATTATATTATTTCTTTAACTTACTTTTTTTTTCTAACCTTTTTTCTATTTCTCTAATTTATGACTATATATATTACACATATGCATGAAATAATATTTACTAATCAAATCTTTATCATATCAATTTATATATATATTTTGTCTTTGATGTTGAAGTGTTTTAAATTATTGTACTGGAGACTATTTTCCATGAGAAGGTTAAACCCCTTTCATTAATTGACAATTGACAACAAATCGTTAACTATGTTAATTAATTATGAGATGCTCAAATAATCCATTTTAGCCTCCATAATTTATGGTGCAGTAGCCCTCGCCATGGTCTGCACCACCACCCTCACCCCAGCCCTGACCTCCTCCTCCGACTTCTTGGCCGGCCATAACACCACCCAGTACTCCACCGGCCAATAAAAGTGAAAAACTGAGTTTACATTCCACTTGATTTCAAAATCATAAGAACTAACAACCAGTAAATTTATTGATAACCAAGTTATATTATTTTCAAAGAATTTTTTTATTTAAATAATTATAACAAAACTTAATTATAGTTTCTATACTATAATTTTTGTTTTACGACTACATCTCACATTTTTTAAAAATTTAATGCCCTACAAACTCAAAGATTAGAATAAATATTAATTTATGTAAATATCCTTTTAAAAAATGCCTATGTTCCTTTTACATGGAAAATTTGGGATGATTTATGGCATTAATCAAGGAGGATAATTATGTTACACGTGAAGAAGGAAATTGAGTTGGTCTATCTGTTTGCACATCAACAAAAAAGTTCCAACACGTTAGAGAAATTGACACACCATGACAAAATATTTGATATGAGATATGCTTATTCTTATGTTTTTACTATAAAATAGTGGACAAGTGTCACAATTCTATTTGATGAGAATCATAATTTTATTTTAGTAGATGCCGTAGAGGATTGTCCCATATGCATGCGATTGAACTGTCGCACCTAACTAAATAGAATTGTGGTATTTAACTTACAAATGGAACTATGACGCGTTCAATAGTAATAATAACAAAAACAATATGAATGACACACAAATTAAATATGACGACGTATAAAATAATTGATAGACATATCTAGAGCTGTGGAAACTCTAAAGAGTATTTTTAAATAGATGATTAAGGAGATAAAAGAAATATCATAGAAAAATCTTACTTTAAGGTTAACATTGATATGCACAATACTGTGTTAATTATAATAGATATGTAATCAAGCAACATTAATTTGAAGCTTCAATAATTTTTATAACTGTGATGATCCATAATATCATACCAAACCACATGAAGATTGATTATAAAGTGTAAACTGTGTCACGAGCCATGCATGTTTTTATTTGATCAAATATAGAATTTGACGGCCAGAAAATATCATAATTTCTAGCCTTATAAACGCTTATTTTCTTAATTATTATATATCGTGATTACTTGGTGATTGATTAATAGGGTCTTTGGCCGACGATGTTGCCGGCGGGGTTGTAGTCGCAGATGATGAAGATGGCGCCGCTGTTGCACTGTACGCGCGCGCACCCGATCGCCGTCGACGACCGCCACACCACCTGAGTGTAGTGCCCGCACTCCTGCCCGGAGGCGCAGCTGTTGCTGTCGTAGTCGTAGTACTGCCGCTCGTCCACCCACGCGCCCACAGCGTCCGCCGCCGTGAAGTCGGCGCCAGACCCCCAGAAGATGTTCTCGCCGTAGGGCCCGCCGGAGTGCACCAGCTGGCAGTCGCCGATCCGCTGGTTCGCGTAGTTCTGCGCGTACGCCGCCACCGTGTCGTCCCACGACACCGGCCCCACCCCCACCGCCGCGCGAGCTGAGTTGTGGGCGTCCACGAAGTCCTGCGGCGAGTTCTGCGCCACCGTCGTCGTCGGCGCCGTGGCCAGAGCCAAGGCGGCGGCGCAGAGCAACGCCAGCATCAACGATGACGTCATAATTAATTCCGATTAATTGGTAATCGATAATTCACTGGTGATCGATTCAAGAGCGAAGGTTGGTATTTATAGAACTTCAGTGCGTAAAATTCCAATTTTTTTTCGTGGAATTAAGTTGATAAAAATTATGAGTCTATGAAAATTCCACAAGGAAATTAGGAAATGAGGAACATGCTCTTTAGATTTGTCAAAGACAATTTTGTCCGATCGATGCCAAATTTATCACTACGTGGACACAGTTCACTGGTCTAATTAATGTTAATGAATATGGTTTTTTTGGAAAATATTATTAATAAATAACATTAAAGGTATTGATATATGTCTAATAGATATATGGAATTTCATATATATTGTTAGAAGCTATTTTTTCCATAAGATTGCTAATCTTTTTTTACATGTTCTTATTCTTATGTTATCTGCTCTATTTTATCTTATTGTTAATTAGGTGTCTTTGTACGTGTTATACTTAAGGTTTGCACCAATTCTACAAATCACAACATCAAATTAGCAATTTGACAACATGATTAGCATCACCTTAAAATGAATTAAGTAAAGTTCTGGCAAAGTGTTAAGAAAATTAAGTGCGGGGCACAATTTTATTAGATACATTACATTTTCCATACTTGCCTCCGCATCTCATAATATGTTTGTGAAACCAATAACTAACAGATTTTAGTGGGCCAAGTCACAACATTTAATCTACTTTATAGCGTTGCTCGGCCCAGCCCGCTGCTCTTTCTCCGGTCCTGCTATTTTGTCATGATCTGCTACTTTGTTTGTCATTGATTAATTTTGAATTATTTTTAAAATAAATATTGTTAATTGCTTCTACTATATCTCCTAATATATTTGTACTACCAGTAAATACAAGATTTTAGTGCGCAAGTTACAACATTTAATCTACTTTATAGCATTGCCCGACCTGCTCGCTCTCATTCTTGAGCCTTGCCACATCTATTTGGAGTTCTACCCATATGAAGAGATCATAGTAATGGTCTCTCGAATGGGACGATTGCTTGCATTGAGCCTCTTTCTTCACAAGGAAAATCTCGCTTACCTTAATTAGCCTTAATGCTCCCTTCGAGCGTCAACCCGCATGAACCTCAAATGACAGGATGTGACTCAAATCTCTTTCCTATGAACCCGGAGATATCTCATTTGGGGTTGGTACTAATTAATAACACTTAATTTTCTAGTTCAGCTTCTAAGTTCTAACAATTCCAAGTGGTGTGTTTATGCTCATGATGGAAAGAAGAAAAGTGATATTGGAGCTTCTGAAGCCCTTTCCCATAATTCGAGAGCCATTGAAGCACTCGATTCTCCTTATAGATTTGCAACACCTTCTCCGTAGTCATTTCTAGCGATGTGTAAGGGTGAAGCGCCCTAGGGACTCATCCCCGGGTGGTGGTCGGTAATCGGTTTGCAACTACTTTCTCTATTGGTCGAGCGATTGTTTTCTATTCGCCTCTCTTAACTCGTTGAGATATTCCTCCTTTGATGTACTTTTCAACCCATTCTAATATATTATCATAGTTGATTGGGAGCCGCTTTACGAGAGATTGGAAGACATCTTCCTCTCGTAGGCCTTAGGAGAAAGCATTAATAAGCACCTCGCAAGAGGCAAAGATATCACAACACTTTTTCTTCTTTTTTTTGGTCCTGTTTTCGGAATATGGTAGAGTGGTGGAGTAAATTTGGCTAATTTGTCCAAACTTAAGGTTTTCACATAAAATATTATATTTGCTCAAAAATACTTTTTTGAGAAAGAGCTGCGGGAGACAGTTGGATGTCGTCTCAGATTAGCTAGCTGATCTGAATGGACCAGAAGATCCCACAATAAATATCTCTTATTTGAGTGTTGACCCTGCATGTGGCCTTTTGAAGTCAGCCTCCTTGGCTTTTCCGTGTTTTCCACGCATTTTCGACATTGAAAGGACAAAAAAAAAAAAACAAAGAAACACATTTCTAAGAATCTATAAAATACCAATGAACTCAGTTTATATATACCCTTCATCAGTAGAATAAGATTATATTTAGTTCAAGTTTTAATTGATACATGAGGTTCTTTATTCTGGCTTTGATCTGCGCCGCCGCCGTTGCGGCCGCCACCACCCTTGCTCAGAACTCACCGCAGGACTTCGTGGACGCCCACAACGCGGCGCGCGCTGCTGCGGGAGTGGGGCCGGTGTCGTGGAACGACACGGTGGCGACGTACGCGCAGAGCTATGCGGAGCAGCGGATCGGCGACTGCCAGTTGGTGCACTCCGGCGGGCCCTACGGCGAGAACCTCTTCGAGGGGTCGGGTTCATCCTGGACGGCTGCGGACGCGGTGGGCTTGTGGGTGGGCGAGCAGCAGTACTACGACTACGACAGCAACAGCTGCGCCGCCGGGCAGGTGTGCGGGCACTACACTCAGGTGGTGTGGCGGTCGTCGACGGCGATCGGGTGCAACAGCGGCTCCATCTTCATCATCTGCAACTACAATCCCCCCGGTAACTTCATCGGCCAAAGACCGTATGATCCCCCGAGTAACGTCGGCGGCCAGAGACCTACCTCATTAAGGATTAAAATAATAATTAAGAATAATAATAATTACGATATTTATCCAAATACCCCTAAAGTTTAATAATATTTTTAAAATGCCTCATAAGATTAATTTTAAAATTGTTACATCATTATCAAATAAAATTTTATAATACATTAATTAATTGCTTCTACATCTCCTAATATATTTGAAAAGCCAGTAATTACAAGATTTAGTGGGCTATGTTACAATATTAGGTCTACTTCTTAATGTTATTGCTCGGCCCGCTCGTTCCCATCATTCTCCTCTTGTTGTTAGACCTGATCATGGTTCGGAATCGACGGTTCGACAGTTCAGAACCGTCGATTCGATAGTTCTTGGAGAGTCGACCCTTAACCTTAACCGGTCAAGACGGTTATGGTTCACGATTCGATTCATGGTTCATCACGATTCGTCACGGTTCAAGATTATTATATTAAAAAATTTAAAATTTAAAATTTATTT
Source organism: Hedychium gardnerianum (assembly GCA_038050645.1). NCBI lineage: Eukaryota > Viridiplantae > Streptophyta > Magnoliopsida > Zingiberales > Zingiberaceae > Hedychium > Hedychium gardnerianum. The sequence goes on along the minus strand of JBBUKS010000002.1, from coordinate 9,609,650 downwards.
AAACAAAGGGCTTACACTTATTTAAGTT
>JBBUKS010000002.1:9592182-9605749 GCA_038050645.1 Hedychium gardnerianum | reverse complement strand
AGAAACTAGGAACAAAATAACAGGTTTCCAAATTCAAAACAAGTCCACTAGGCAAATTTATTGAATAAGTTCCTACAGCTAACGCAGCAACTCTCGCTCCATTAGCTACTCGTAGGTCCATCTCGCCCTTGGACAACCGTCTGCAGTCACTGAGACCCTGCTTGTTCACACAAATGTGAGAACTACTTCCAGAATCTATGACCCATGATGAAGTAACAAAAAGATTGCATTCTATCATAAAGATACCTGAAACATTCGCTCCACTGGCATTCTTCTTCATGAAAATGTGGCAATTTTTCTTCCAGTGATCTTTCTTGCCACAATGGAAGCACATGGCCTCCTTCTCATCAGATTGGGGCACCTGCAACCCTTTCTTAAGCTTCTTCTGAGCTTGATATCTGGGATTCTTCACTATATTAGCCTTGAGATTAAATTTTTTGATGCTATGGCGCTTGTTGGTCTTTCTGACCATCATTTCATGCAGTGAAGGATTTACCTTCATATCCTTCTTAGCAGTTTTTAGCATTGTCATCAAATCAGTCAAACTCTTGTTCATGCTGTTCATGTTGAAGTTCAACACGAACTGGGAAAAAGCTAGAGGTAGTGATGACAAGACTAGGTCAACAACCAAGTCTTGGTCCAACTTGGAACCCAAGCTCTCGAGCCTCTCTATGTACCTTATCATATTGAGTACATGAGACCCAACTTGATTTCCTTCCACTAGCATGGTACAGAATAGTGCTCGAGAGGTTTCATACCGCTCTACTCTCGCACTCTCTTGGAAGAGCTCTTGCAAGTGTTCATCAATCTCCCTAGAACTCATGTTCTCATGCTGTCTCTGCAACTCGGGAGACATAGAAGACAACATGATGCATTGCACATCCAATGCATCTTCCATGTACTAAGAATAATATGACTGATCTTCCTCTGAAGCGTCAGACGCAGGCTCCTTTAGTGGTTCATCTTCTAGCACGTAAAATTTTCTCTCGTGCTTTAGGATAATTTTCAGTTTCCTATACTAATCCAGGTAGTTGGAACCGAGGAGAATATTGTCTTTCTTGAGAATACTTCGCAGCGAAAGAGAACTTGTGTTTGCCATTTAAAAAATATATAATTTAAAATAGAGTTTTAGTATTTGTGAAATATATTAATAAAGAATTTTCATAACTCCTATTATTTTACTCAAGTCCAATAGCCACCACTGTTATAATTGAGAATTAGTTGGTAATAATTCCTAGTAGACCCTGATCATATAGTATGCACAAAATTGAGCTGTACCTGCATGCTACATTCATCAAGTAGGCCCTTAACTTGCCAATCACAAATCCATGTGACTTTTGGTATATTCTTGTCGAGTCTTATATTCTTTCAAACTCAACACTTGTCCCTCAAATCAATTGACCTTAGCTGAGCTAAGCAAGTCAACGAATTCGAGTTAAGTCATACTCACTAATAATTATGATAAATTATAGATGTTCTAACACAAGCCCACGACTGAGCTATACCGACTCATGTAAAACTCTAACTATCATCACAGTTATTAATGGAGGGCAATTAACAAATCTTGACTTAATATATTTAAGAGATTTTATAAAAAATGTCTCACCATTAATTAACTTCTTGTGCATTCGTACAATCTTAATAATTTAATTCTGATAGACTCACAAATCATTTACCACATAATTTCAATCCCTTTAGCAATTATATAAATAACTAAACAATTCATAACCAACAAGGTAAAATGTTAAGGCATATAACCTGAAATAGAGAAATCAATATTCCTTTGAAATCTCTCGAAACACAGATTCCTCAAAAATTTGAGAAAGGGTTTGGAACTATATGATCCAACCACGAGATGACTCTAATACCACTGTTGGAATTGGAACGCAACAAAATATTTATAAATAAATTATATTTTTCCCATACAACATGGATCACTTCGTGGTATATATAGTTTTAAATAAAATAATATGAAATGAAAACATACCTCGTAATCCTTGACGAACGTGAACAAAAACATAACCAAATGACAGTCCCACGTGTGACTCCTCTAGCGGTATCCATGCGCACTAGATCACGAACCCGACACAATCCGTTAGGTGCTAGCCTCTTGGATCATTTAAATTTTGGAAGCACTATGGATCTCTTTTGATGGAAGAAAATGTGTCTCTAAAGAAAGAAGGAGTAGGTTGCCAAAAGCTTCAAGGGAGGAGTGGAGAGAGAGTTCTCTATTTTTCAAATCTTTCAAGAGTGACTACTTATTGCCTCCAAGGAAGATGAAGAGGTATGACTCTTCAACTCTCCAAGGATCATCATGATTGTGGCTATCCAAATTTTCTAAGGGAGAATTGGAGAAGTGACTACATATTTGATCTTGATCCGTTCTAGCTTTTGATATTTCAGAATTAATTAATAATCCAATTAATTCTTATTTAGAAATAATAAATTGATTAATTTTAGTATTCACTAAAATAATCAATTATAGATAATGTTCATGTCTACGTGCTATGCGTGTGACCTTCTAGGTTCTATACACGAAGGCAGTGTAAATCCATACACAGACTAAGATAACCGTCTAGCAACAGTTTTTAGTCACCCAACGTAATAAAATAATAGTCATAAACTATAAATCATCAAGAACCGATTATCGTATAATTCAATCTCTTCATCTAGTCTACATCCCAATTAATTCGGTGCACTATGCATCATCACTAAATTAATTATTTTACTTGATTTCCAAGGTATAATAGATTCCTCTTGAATGATAAAACATTCCTCCCATGACCATGAATTTTGAGTCACTAATATCTCTATCAAGTGGTCAGGATGTTAACTCCTTAATCCAAGAGAGCGATGAATCCTCTATTGACTCAACACTATTCTCTCTACGCTTTGTCATACACCCAACAATCGTATTAATCACAATCCGATTAAAGATTTCTTTTAATGACGTTAAAGTACATAACTCTACGCATAGAATAAATGAAGGTCTCAAGTCAAAAGATCAGTTACACTCGTTCATAAGAAGAACGACCAATGATGCTCAATATGTGGTCTTTTCTCAAGCGGGTCGTGTCCAGTGTACCTCTAAATTCAAGGCACCCCCAAGTATAACTTGAATATTCATCTCTCGATTTATCTTGACCTAGTCATTCTCAGCGTTGATCTAGATATCTATGTCCCCTTTAGATATCTATCTGATCAAGGACTATTTTCAAATTAATATAACCATTAATCCGTGGGACTTTATCATTAATCATATACGTACAGAAAAGTAAATGATTAACAATAAATACTTGTCATTATTAAATAATTATCTATAAATATATAAGAGTGTCTTGACACATAAGTGCACACACTAACAATCTCCTACTTGCACAATTGTCAAACACTATAGACTCTCAATCCTAGGCTCCTCACATGATTCTCATGTTTTTGTAGAGATAAGGCCTTTGTGAGTGGGTCTGCGATGTTCTCGCTGGTATCTACTCTGCTAACTAACACGTCACCCTTTTGAACAATCTCTCTGAGGAGGTGATATTTTCTCAATACATGCTTGGATCGTTGGTGAGACCTTGGCTCTTTTGTCTGTGCAATGGTTGCATTATTGTCACAGTATAGCACAATTGGATCAACAATGCTAGGAACCACTTCAAGCTCCGCTATGAAGTTCTTGATCCACACAGCTTCCTTTGCTGCCTCTGAAGCTGCTATGTACTCGGACTCAGCTGTTGAATCTGCAAGTGTCTCCTGCTTGGAACTCCTCCAGCAAACAACTGCACCATTCATACAAAACACAAAACCTTGCTGCGATTTTAGATCATCCCGATCTATTTGAAAACTTGCTTAGTATATCCTCTAACGACCAATTCTTCGTCTCCTCTGAAAACTAAGAACATGTTCTTTGTTCTTCTAAGATCCTTGAGAATAGTCTTTACTGCAGTCCAATGACTCTCTCCAGGATCTGACTGATATCTACTCGTCATGCTTAAAGCATATGAGACATCTGGTCGAGTGCATATCATAGCATACATTATGGACTCTATAGTCGAAGCATAAGGTATCTTGCCCATTCTACTTCTCTCCTCTTGTGTCTTTGGACACATAACCTTGGAGAGATGTACACCATGTGACACTGGCAAAAATCCTCTCTTGGAGTCCTGCATGCCGAATCTATTTAGCATTTTGTCAATATATGTACCTTGACTCAACCCTAGCAACCTGCTTTGTCTATCTCGATATATTCTAATACCTAAGACATATGTTGCATTACCAAGATCTTTCATTGAAAAGCACTCTCCCAGCCAAGTCTTGGTAGATTCTAGGCTAGGGATGCCATTGTCTATAAGAATTATATCATCAACATACAACACTAGGAACGTAATCTTGCTCCCACTAACCTTCTTGTAAATGCAAGGTTTTTCTGGATTCTTGATAAAAGAAAAATCTTTAATTGCTTCATTAAATCACAGATTTCAACTCCGAGATGCTTGCTTTAGTCCATAAATGGACCTTTTGAGCTTACATAATTTATTGGTTTTCTTGGATGTTATGAAACCGGGAGGTTGTACCATATATACTTTCTCTTGTAACCTTATATTTAGGAAAGCAATTTTAACATCCATTTGCCAAATCTCGTAATCCTTGTAAGCTGCTATAGCTAGAAAAATTCTAATGGACTTAAGCATTGCAACGACAGAAAATATTTCATCACGTGATGAAACATAAATTCCTTGACGTCAAGGATAAAATGGATAAAGAATGGATGTCCAAGGATAGATTATCACGTGAGTATGCGGTTGGAGTAGAGTCCTTCTTGCAATTTGCAATGCAAAATTCTGGTGATTCTAATGCAATATCTTGTCCGTGTGCCAAGTGTGGTAATCTAAGAAGGAACAATATTGACGTCACAAGGGCTCATTTAAGAAGTAATGGTATAGATTTAACATATGTAGTGTGGATATGGCATGAAGAAAAATACTCATTTGTCAACTCAATGAATGATAGTGAACAAGCCCAACAAGGCAAACAAAATTTCTTTGATGAGAAGCTTGTAGATATGGTAAATGCGACATATGAATATGATGAGAATCCAACTACATTCAATAACTTACTCCACGATGTTGAGAAACCTTTATATCTAGTATGTACAAAATTTACAAAGTTATCGGCCATTATTAAATTGTACAACCTAAAAGTCAAATATAGTTGGAGCGATAAAGGATTCACAGACATTCTTTCTTTGTTTGGAGAAATGCTTCTAGATGGTAATGAATTGCCTTCATCAGTGTATGTTGTGAAGAAATCCTTGGCTGCATTGGGTATGGACTACGAAAAAAATCCATGCATGTCTCAATGATTGTATCTTATATCAGAAGGAATACATGGATTGTATCGATTGCCCTACTTGTGGGATTTCAAGATGGAAGATAGGCAAGAATTTCAAAGTAAATGAAGGAGTTCTTGCAAAGGTCATACAGTACTTTCTACCTATTCCAAGATTTTGAAAAATGGTTCGAAACCAAGAAATCTCTAAGGTGCTAACCTAACATGCTGATAGTAGAGCGCGTGATGGTTATTTGCATCATTCAGTAGATTTATCCTCTTGGAAGGTAGTGACCATAAGTGGCCAGATTTTGCTTTTGAGCTAAGAAATTTAAGATTGGCCATATGTTTACATGCGAAATTCTCTAACTCCTTGTAAATTTTGTGATTAACATGTTTGTCAGCTCTATAGCAAAAAATAAAAGCAAACGAGGAGGTACAAACCTTGACAAGAGCAATACTAAAATTGGCGCTGATTTAATAGACGAGGAAAATGTTGACTGCACAGAGGATTCAATAGGCACACAATCAAATAGAATGGCAAGGGGTCCTACACATATGGATAGTATTTCAAGGCTAAGGCCTAGGGGCATTATATTGAAAGTTGCATTCAATAATCTGGGGTAGCCTATTGGGGAAAATGTAGCTAAAATGCAAAGTTCCCTTGGCCAGATTGTTTGAGAGAAAGTACCAATAACTTATGATACTTGGAAGCATATTCCTAATGACATCAAGGAACGTGTGTGGGAAGCCATGAATGTAATTATAAATGATCATGTTTGATTCTTCAGATATCTTTTTTATGTTGTTTGTTAACATTTGATGTGTATCCATTTTTTATGCATTTGTAGTTGGCGTACAAGGTTGATGTCGGTTGGTGTTTGAGCTCAGCGAATGAAAAGTGGCGCCAATGGAAAAGTAGTCTCACGTAAAACTATATTTTCCTCAATCACAAAAATCCAGAGAAGTTGCATATGCCACCTCCAGGATCAAGTATTCTAGCAGACATATGAGGCAATTTCGTGATAAGTCATTTGTTTGATGATTTTAAAGTAAGATTTTTAAATCTCTTGTCTCAAATTATGAGCTCTTAATAGACCAGTGTGATTGGTAATGGTTAACATTATTCCTTGTTTAGTTTTTTAAGGAAATAAGTGAGAAACAACAGGAAAGGAGAGCCCAACACAAATACCCCCATCGAATTTCTCGCAAAGGATATGCAAGCCTTGCTGAAGAAATATAAGTAATCTTTAATTATCAATTACAATAAATTCAATAGCTTACTGAGGAGCAGTTTAAATATAATTGAGTTATTTATTAATGTTATTAGAAGAATGAATTGTGTAATGATAATGAAATCAACTGCTCTATCCTTTGGAAGAAAGGACGACTCAATAAAGAAGGGGAATTTGTTGGTGATCAGCTGAGGGCAACAACCTCAAAAATCGTAAGCAAATGTTTTAGGTTTAAGCTTGTTATGTTAATGGTTCCCATTTAAATAGTGGCCAATATATGTTTTTTGTGCATTGCAGGATGATGGTATCTTACAGAAGGAGGGAAAGCTAGTACCTAGTGAACCAAAATAGGACATTCTCATAGTTGCACTTGAATCAAAGGAACATGGTGGGTGTACAAGGGTAGTTGGAGTTATGTCACTCCGAGTACATATTTTGGCTTGTCGAAATGGGGGTCTCACACTCAAAAGGCTCCATTTATTTATCAACAAAATATGTTGCTGGAGCAAGGGAAAAAATTTTTTAGAGCAGGACGATCGAATAAAAAAGTTAGAAGCAATGGATTACAAAAAAGGTGTATGCGAGTTTGAGAATGATGAGAAGGGAAGTTGTAGTGTAAAGCTTCCTCCTACCTTGCATGAAAATGAGTTAAAACATGATCATGGTCCATCAAATTAGATGAAAGCAGACAATGATGATGACGATGTGGATATGATTCACGAGGCCGAGGCTTTAAAGGTATCTTTAATGTCTTATGATATCATTGAATTGATGAATTACCAGATTTAAAGACATTTATTTTTTAAAAGTATTAGATAGTGATGAAACATGCATTTATTAAGCTTCTTTATATTGAAAATGAAAACATAGAAAGTATTGGGTGGTGTGAAAACATGCATTTATTAAGGTTATTTATAGTTAGGTTTGTTTACCACATTGGACGTTTCTTCAATCTTATTTATCAATTTATCGCCCATCACTTAAGGAAATTATAAAATATTTTCTTCAAACTTATATACAAACTATTGTGTACAATGCATTGACATATTCATTTTAATGAGTTGAATTATAGATTGAAGTATTATGTTTTGTCTTATAGGGTCAATCAGTTGCATTGAGTTTAGAATCGGGCATCCATGTAGCTTTTGGTACAAATGTTGGTGTTGGGGGAGTTGATGAGCATCTTAATGTGATCCTACATGAACCAAGTCTAAGCATGGGTCCCTAAAACAAGCTTGATTAGTCAAGTTGGACCAAACTAATATTGGGTATCCAAGGGTCAAATTCATTATCTACATAGATCTTATCAAGGTTATGACCCAAGGGAGACAATAGAAAAACTATCTTTTCTTGAGATGCATATTTGATTGATTTACCGCTTTACCTTGCATGCTTAGTTTTTATTTTTGCTTAATTTAGAACGGTTAAAAGGATTGATTGATTTTGCCAACCTAGCATCGGAAAGGATTGGGATGATAGTAAGATAAGGAAACTCTATTGAAAGCATGTCTAGGTTGAATCATATGTGTTCTACCTGTTGCAATAAACTTAGTGGATCTAGTTAAAGCTACCCCAGTCAGACATGAGCTAGTTAGACCAAAATCTAGTACTAAGTTCTATGGGTTGATTGTTTTGGTGAAGCCTTATCTTAGGCACGTGGTTACTTTAATGATATCCATTGTGATTCACCACAACTTGGAAGCTTATGATAAAAACATCAGCTTGTAGGACCCAAAGCTAAGTTTGAATCTAACACAAAATCAAACAACCCTCTTTAAAAATCAAATAAATTATTAATCATCTCACCACAACTATAAGGCTCTCTTGTTTGAAAATCTAGAAATGGGCGAAATGTTAAGTTTAATAAATTTAGTTTGATTGAACCAACTTAATTAATTAATCCACTAATTGATACTTAATTAAAATCAATTAATTTAACTTAATTAATTTAATTAATCAGTCAAATGCAACTTAACTTAACCTAATTAATCAATTTAATAAACTTAATCTAATTATAATGCTAATTCAATCTAATTAATTCAATTAAAACCAATTAAATCTAAACTAATTAATTAACCTACTTAATTAACTTAATTAATGCAAATCAATTCAAACTTTAAATTGATTAATCTATAAATATAATTTGAAATTCAATTAACTAAATTGAAAATTATTATTCTTCCTTAGGGTTTTATCAAAATTGTAGGGTTTATTCAAGGACTATAAGGACAATTTTCTAGATGTTTAAATAATACATGCTTGGACTATAAGGAAATCATTCTTTTTTACTTACTTGGACCATAAGGGCAATATTTACATGTCTTCTTTCTTGCTTAAGTTTCTTTTTAGAAATTATTGCTTAATGTTTCTAAAATCTAGCAAAGCATTTAAATTTTTTCTTCAAAATTTCCTTAGAAAATGTTTTCAAAAATTTATCTATGTTTAAACATTTTTTTTGAAAAATATTAACTAACAATTTTTCTTTAAAAAGTATTTAATATTATTGCTTCATTTTTTTCCAAGTGTTTTCAAACTTGCCTCAGAAAAGTTTTTCAAAAACTTATCTATATTTAAGCATTATTTTTGAAAAATAATAACTTGCAAATTTTTTAAAACTAATTTTTCAATTTTTTTTTGAAAAGTATCTATGTTCTGATTTCAAAACATGTAGATTTTCAAAATATACTTTCAAAATCTTGAAAGGGGGAATTTTAATTCAAGGGGAGCATGTTTGAAAATAGTATTCTATACTTTGAAAAAGAAGATATGTTTTTAAACTAGTACTTAGAAAAATTATGCAAAATGTTTTGAGTACTTAGAAGATACTTATAAAACCATTCTAAAAATTGTATTTTGAAAAGTGCTTGAGTTTTTTTTATTTTGAAAAGTGCTTGGAAAATATTTTTGAAAATTCTATTTTGAAAAGTGATTAAGTTTTCTTGTATTTTGAAAAGTGCTTGAAAATTATTTTTTTAAATTCTATTTTGCAAAATGCTTGAAAAATATTTTTAAGTGGTTATTCTACTTTTCAAATCTAACTCTGAGTATTTTTTTAAAATCCCATATTATTGTGATTGCTTGAACTCCTTGTTCTTTTTGATATATGTCAAAGGGGGAGAGAAAAAGATGAGTTAAAAGTTAAGGAAAGTTAAGAATATCTTTAAAAATACTAAGACCTTAACTTTAGAGGGAGAGTTATAATTAAGGAGGAGCAATTTTTTACAGTTATGAAATCTTTCGAAAGTTGCCTCTCTACTTAAAGTTTTATGTTGCATTAAATATTTACTTGCAAAATACTTTTACTTAACTTTGAGCTAGGTTGCCATAAATTATAAAAGGGGGAGATTGTTGGTGTTGGAAGCACCAGCTAATCGAACCTATGTTTTGATAGATGACAAAAGTTTAAAGTTAAGGTTTGTTGTTATCTAATGAGTCTTACTGAGTGTGCAGGAAGCTCAAGTAAAAAGTCCTAAGAGAACTTAGACAAAGTGAAAGTCCTGTTTTAGGCTAGGTAACAAAGTCCTGATCAAGTGGACTGGGCAAGAAGTCTTGATCAGAGATATTGGGCAATGAAGTCTTGGTCAAATGGATTGGGCAAGAAGTCTTGATAATGGAGATTGGGCAACTAAGTCCTAGTCAAGTGGACTAGGCAAGAAGACCTGATCAGGGAGATTGGGCAACAAAGTCCTGGTCCGGGGGACTAGGCAGAAGTCTTGGCAGATCGAGGACACCAGGCAGGAGTCTAGGAGGGTCGAGGATCGGACGTCTAGCGAAAAGTCTCGGAGGTCAAGATCGGATGCTAAGAGAAAGTCCAAACAGTCTAGAGGTCCAAATGTTTGGCAACAGGTAAACTCTCCTGAGAGGAGTAGGTGAGGATTCGTTCCCCATTGAGGGAATAGTAGGCGTCAGTTCGACCTAGGGTTTCATGAAAAACCCAAAAGTCAGAATCAGACAGTCCCAAGACTGTCAAACATCATTTCTTATGATATATATTTTGTCTTGCTAATACTGTGATGTAGAAGTTGAAGCTTGGAAATTACTGAATAAGGCACCTAGAAGGATCCAAGCGCCTCAAGATAAACCAGACGCCTCAAAGGGATTGAGGTGCCTCAATGATCTCAGCGCGAAGTAAGATGAGGTGACAACCTCTGGTTGGACGGCACACTTCAGTAACCAGACGCCTTAAAGGGATTGAGGCACCTGGGTTGGAATAGACTCGCCAAAGTAGCGCTGTGATTATATCAAGCCACGTCAGTGATTGAGGTACCTCAAAGGGATTGAGGCGCTTGGAAGCAAATAAGGCGTGGCTAACTCGGATCCAATCAAATAGACTCATATAGAGGCGCCTCAATGGGAATAGAGGTACTTGGATGGGTCAATAAAAGAAGACTTCGACCAGTAGCTTGATACGACAATTCCTTACGACTTCCATACTTGTGCACTGCTCCGAAAAGCTCTCCACGACCCCAGAATGCTACTCTGACGACTACACACAAGCCTCTACATTAAAGTCGTTGGTATACTTGTCTTATTTTGTACTTCCAATTTTATATCTTTGTAATCTTCGAACTGATAGTGAATTGCCCAACGAAAACACTCATTTGGGTGCGGGCCTTGGACTAGTAGTCGCCGGGTGGTGAACCAAATAAAAAGAAAGAGCGTTAGCTTGTGTTGTCTTTTCTTATTCTATTTCTATTATTCCGCTGCTTTATACCCTTGAGTTTACGAAAATGTGAAAAAGTCACGAGCGCTATTCACCCCCCCCCCCTCTAGTGCTTTTCGATCCTACACTTGAGACTTAGCAACATGCCCCTTCAACAGGTGTTAGTGGGCAGCATGCTGCTCTTGAAGAGTATCCAAAGAAGCATGGAAGTCAGAAAAATCAAATCCAGAATGACCTGTATCGCCATACATAAAAGAGTGTCTAGTTGGCTCATGTTTACATGAAGAGGGTTCTTGTCGATCCACGAGAGTGGGGGCATATCCGGGGGCAATATCCATAATGATCCAATTGGCAGGATTTTGAATTGTAGTATGCTCGGGTTAGGTAATAGAAGGAGGAGTCCATTTTCCTAATAAAACATAACATTTCTCCTCTCGACAAATCATCTTCATCACCAAACAAGTATCAAGATCAATCTTAGAGTTACCATGTGTAATATCCAAACTAAATAGCTCACACCCCAAGTGTACGACAATGTGTGTAATCAACCTGCTAAACACAATACTGCCCGAAGATGCCTTACCAGATCTCACTAGGTTATTAGCAAAATGGAATCCCGAATCAAAACTGACCTCATTTAACATGACCCAAATGCAGTAAAGCTCTATTTTTCACACCACACCATCACTATCACCATGACCAAAAATGATCTTGCTCATAACACGGTGTAGGTAATGGAAAACTGGGTTCTGAAGAGATGAGGCCTTGGAACGAGAAGGGTCATAGGGTTCATCTACATCTGCAATTTCATTCCAAAATATATTACTATTAAAAGAACTATGAAACCTACGAGACTCTTCAACGGGTAAACCAAAATAATTATTAAAGTCATAAAGAGACCATTCATAATCATGATTCATTAAATGAAAACTAATCTTACCCTTAACGTCGCTATTAGAAGTAAAATAAGTCTCTATTGAGCTTAGGAATTCTAGGGCAATTCGAGTGTAGGTTGGATAATGGAGACTCATCAAATCATTCCAACCAATGTTACTGATAGAACGTGTTGTCGTGACACGTTTACAAATAATAAAATACTAAAACCCCTCACTACACTAATATAGTATAGAGAATGGCTCAGATCGTCTCTCTTAAGGAATGTAATAGTAGGGTGATAATCCTAGGATTTAATGTTATTGCTTTGGATTTTTAGATATAAATGGGGGGTTTGGATTTTGGAACTAAACTTAATAAATGGAAGACAATGCAAATCATGAAAACCTAATCTAACCTAAACTACATATTGCAAGGGAATTGAAAGCAACATGCAATTAATGAAATCTAACACCTACTTGCATTGAATAGAAATTCAAGGAGACTAAACTATGAATGCAATCAACTTACGAGATTGGAAAGCAAGTAATCTAACCTAACCTACTGTTGAACACAAATCAAACATGAACAATAACCATCAATTAATCAACTACTTAACAACTAATCAAGCTAACTCAAATTCAAACCAAATGTATAGGGAACTTGAACAAAACATGCATCCAAAAATTCGATCAAATGGGAATTATAACCAACAATGAATCTATGAATCTAAGGGTGCTTACAAACCAAGCCAGGGCATCCCAAACTTGTGCCGAATCAAATCTTCTATGGGGAGGAAGATCGATTGAGGAGGATGAAGTGGTGTCGTCAGTTGTCGATGGATGGAAGTTGGATCACTGGAGTTGGATGAAGTGGAGAGTGAAGGAAAGCCCTTAACCCCCATTGGTGGATGGAGCTCCAACATCGGTGGAAGGTTCGACAATCAGCTGCGATGAACGGAGATGGTGTTGATGGATTGGCTAGTCAAGATGTTGGTCAGACCTTCAATGGATGAGGGAATTGAAATGGATGAGGTAGGAAAATCCTTAGATCTCGGTGGATGAGAAGGATGAAGCTCTTGTAGCCAACGGTGTAGGTGATCAACAATGCTCTATTCTCTCCCTCACCTTCTCCTGTAGCATTTGACAATCAAAGGGTACTGTATCTTCTCCCTTGTTTAAATATGATCTCAGATTTGGGTGAATGGCTAAGATTCTTCCGAATCTTGATCAATGGTCGGATTAGTTCAGATCTTGATCTATGACTAGGTCTACTCTCCCTTGACATGGATGGACCAGATCTTTATCGAATGGCTCAGAGATCTCTTGATCTTAGATGGAGGTCCTGCTTCAGAGCTTGATCTCCTCATTTAAACTAGATTTGAACTCAATTTAGATTGATCCGACTCAAGTCCATGGCCCTTTTGATCACCTACAAAACCACATTCAAATATTAGCATCAAATACCTCAA
>JBBUKS010000002.1:9560316-9575490 GCA_038050645.1 Hedychium gardnerianum | reverse complement strand
TTTTTTAAAAAAAAATCAAAATCGAACAAAATTAATTAATATTTTTAAAAATAAAAATTAAATTTCCTAATTAATTCAACCAAGGTTTTTAAAATAAAATGATTCAATCGATTTTTTTTAATTTAACCGAATAATTACACATCCCTATATATTATTAATGTGTAACTGTGATAGTATCTAACAAAGAGTATGTTTTTACCGTTGCCAGTTACCCACCCGGATAGCCCGGGGGCATCTCATCACATTTTATGCACATAGTTTTGACGTCATTAGGAAAACAAATAATAAATTTAAAAAATTGGTGTAATAGTAAATGTAGATTGAGAGGATTTTAGACCAATGGTCGAGAGTTTCAATATGTAAATAGCATTGTTAGAACGAATTTAACCTTTTCACTCTAATTAAAGTTAAAGAATAGTTCGATAACATGTCATTGTTGAGATAAAATAAATAAATACATATTTTTAATAAAGTATTGAGAGTAAATTCTATTTTGCTCTCATAAACTAAAGTTTTATTTTATTTTCAAAATGTATTGTATATGTCACTCTTATTGAGAGGTGAACAAAATCTCGATTAAATTAATTTAATTTATTTAATTTAAAATTTTGATTCAATTAATATAGAAATTCATTTTTTTAAAAAAATGGTTATTTCAATTTATTCGATTGGTATTGAATTTAAAATTTAAAATTTAAAATTTGATTAAATTGATTAAACTAAATTGATTTAATGTATCAATTGAATGATATGTTAGATTAATCAACAATCGATGCAGGTCTGTGATAAAAAAAAATCTCTAAACATCTCCAAACTAGTGTAATCATGAAGTCGTGATTAATTAGGTTTAGTCGATTATTGGATAGAGGAATTGGATAGTGTTTTGGTCTGAAATTGAGGGATGAACTTCCGCTGGATCATCTTCCGTTGACTTGGGCCACATTGACTGTTATTGGATCTGTCTTCTTCGATCGGGTCGGCTTCGTAATGTATCGGGTGTTTTGACAAACTAACTTCTTCCCTGTTTTGCTAAGCACCCTGCTTCTTGGCTGAAATAGACCAATCGAAAGTTAGAAGAGGGCCAAGGCACACTTTGGCATGACCTTTCCGACGCTCAAGTCAGAACCAGAGAAGAGAATAGAGAACATTAGCTACAATGTGATGTATTTGCATCCATTGATGTCGCCAACCCTTAATGTCCGCTCTGTAACCGATGTCTTCATGTTACTCCGCGTACAGAACAATGTAGCTATAATGTTCGAGGCATTACAGTATTCGGGACCATCACCCATTTGGACTCATGAATGTTAGTTGCTCGGGTGCTACGATGCTCAGGATCGTCCCCACTCAGGCTCAGGGTACGATGCTCGGGTGCTATAGTGCTCGGGATCGTCCCCACTCGAACTCAAGCACTCGAGAGAGCCACCCACTTGGACTCGGGGTGCTTGAGCACTATAGCACTCAAGTGCTATGGTGACAGAAAGAACAATTAGTGTTCGGGATCCCACTCGAACTCGGACACTCGGGAGCGCTGTCCACTCAGACTCGAGCTCGAGCATCATCTAAGTGGATTCTATATCAACGAAGTCAAAGGATCTCTCATATGAATTCTATATTGACCAAGTCAAGTCAAGAGTCTATCGTATAAATTCTTATTTACCTCCATATCATATCAGAATAGTAAATTTAATAATTGAGTAGCACAGTCAATTGTACACGGTGGCAAGGTGAAACGCTCGCCCCCAGTGCTCCCGTCAGCCCGTCTCAAGACTAACACGGAGGAGACAGTCGATTGTACACGTATATATCAGAAATAGTCGATTTAAAATTTTCAATTTAATTGGAGGATGGTTGAAGCCAATTAGAAAACTCGAGGAGGTGAATTGATTTTCTTTTTTTAAAAAAAAATCATGGAAGGTAGTGTGAAAAAAATATCAATTTTTGTTAGAGACGTATTTTTTATTTTTCATTTTTTTTTCAAAATAAAACCACATTCATCTGGATGTTTTAAGTTTGTTCACTTGACTCCATCATATTTTAGCAAACTTTATTCAACTTCTGATACTTTCAAAAAGCATTTTACTCTGTCACGACAATGACTCATTCAATAGAGAAATTTTATTCATTGCACAAACTAATTCTGTTACATAATTGTCGTTAATTGGGCAACTTTAAATCATACATAATTGATACTATAACAGAATTTCGTTCATCATTTAGTTAAAAAAAAAGTAAATATTTGATCATAAAATAAATAAAAATTTATTTATAAAAATGCAAAATAACATAATTACCTAAGCTATAGAATGATATAATTTCAAAACTATAGTCTAAACACAAAGTGATGAAGTGAAAACATGTTTACAACAGGATTCATTTGGATGAGTGATATCCCGCAATAATTGTGATTAAGAAGTCGCGATAGCCTAAGAGGTTAGGGCATATGGACCGACTAAGGTTCAATCGGAAGAAAAAAGACTAAATGGGGATATTGGGCTCGTTATTCGGTCCTCCAGTGTAAGAGTGCTTAGGAGCGTATGGTGTTCGACACTCGGGTTTGGGTATGTGCAATGCTGGGACTTGGGCTTAGAAATATATAGTGCTTGACATATGAGATTTGAGTTCGAGAAAACTTAGAATGAATTGGACGATGATTTAATTTGAAGGAGAATTATTTTAAAAAGAAATTACGAACAATAAATCGACGGACAATTATAGTAATAGTTGCAAAAAGGAAATCATAATGTCATAATAAACATCATTAATAAGACTATATTAAGGGATGAGTAATTGAAGGGAAAAAGAGGTTTTTTCTCACTAATATTTTCTAATATATTTACTTTCTCTTTCAAAATCTCACTTAAGCATTGCGCCCTCTTATAGATAGAAAATTATTCTTGAGACTTAAGGAAAGAGGAGTGCTATGGTGGCACGAAACTTACATTTTTCCTAAGCAACCGAGGTTGATTTTCATGTAAAATAGACTTGTGATGATCAAATTTTTGATGATGCATGTCTAGTTAAAAATTATCATACTTTTTAAATTTATTTAATAGATAAATATGAGATATGACCATCTATTTTAAAATTAATTGAATAGTTGATATCTTATATATTTATATAAGAGTATAAAATCTTTTACATCCGTTCTGTGAGTGACATGAACTATCTTCATAAAATATAGACATCTGAATTTATTCAGTGGATTATTATTATTTTATTTATTTTTTTCAAATAATTTGTGTCAATAAAATTTTATTTGTAGGATTTAAAAATTGGATTATAGTATTAAATATATAAAAAAAAATTAAATTTTTTAGATATATACTAAATGTATAGAATAAAAGGTACGTAATATTAAAATTATATATATATATATATAAATAAAAAAAAGGTAAAAATTACTAAACGGTGGCCAAGACCGCGCAGCCACCGCCGCCATTTCCATTCTCGACGTCACTCATTGCTTCTCCTCCCTCGGCCTATAAATGGGATAAATGGTCACCACCAATGCAGAGGCGATTTGCAAGGTCACTTCACTCTCACCTACTTGCCTTACCCATCCCTTCTTGTTCTCTTCCTTCCCCTTCCGCAAACGACAAAAAAATTCAGCTTTGGATTACGTATCCAGCAGAGGAAGCTCGCTCTGTCGAGATGGTGGTGGTGGTGACGCCGTCGGAGGAGGAGGAGAGAACCGCAGGACTGGCGGTGATGATCAGGGAGTACGAGGAGGGTCTCGACCGGGAAGCGGTGGAGAACTTAGAGCGGATGTGCGAAGTCGGGCCAAGCGGCGGTGACAGTAGCGGCATGTCCCTCTTCACCGACCTCCTCGGCGACCCTCTCTGCCGCGTCCGACACTCGCCGCCCTTTCTCATGCTCGTCCGTCCCTCTTCCCCTTCCCCTTCTTCTGTTTCCCCTGTTTTGCTCGTGTTTTTGATCGAGTTGTATTGGTCTGTACAGGTGGCGGAGATTGCGATTGGCCCGGAGAGCAGAGAAATAGTTGGCGTCATCCGCGGTTGCGTCAAAATTGTAACTTGCGGAACCGAAAATCCTCGTCGCGCCGCTGGCGATCTCGACGGCGCTTCCCCTGTTCCCATTTATGCTAAGGTCGCCTACCTCCTAGGCCTCCGTGTCTCCCCCTTTCACCGGTAACGCTCACGCCTGTTGATCTCGGACGTGATTTAGAGTAGTTTTCGGAACTAATTGACTGTGTTGATTGATTGATCGCGATAGGCGAAAGGGAATTGGGTTGAAATTGGTGGAGAGAATGGAGGAATGGTGCAAGGAGAAAGGGGCGGAATACGCGTACATGGCGACGGAAAAGGACAACGAGGCGTCGATCCAGTTATTCACCGGACGGTGCGGGTACTCGAAGTTCCGCACGCCAGCCATCCTCGTGCAACCTGTGTTCGCGCATCGCCTCCCCCTCCCCGGCTCCTCCGTCGTCTTCCTCCTCCCCACCGCCGACGCGGAAGCGCTCTATTGCCACCGGTTCGCCGGCACCGAGTTCTTCCCTCGCGACATCGACGCCGTGCTCCGTAATCCTCTTTCTCTCGGAACCTTCATTGCCGTCCCCGGCGGCTGCCCTGCCGCGGCGAGGTGGCAGGGCGTGGAGGCTTTCCTCGCCGCCCCGCCGCCGTCATGGGCGGTGGCCAGCGTGTGGAACTCCAAGGCGCTATTCCGGCTGGAGGTCCGCGGGGCGGCGAGGTGGCGGCGGGCGCTTGCGCTGGCGACCCGCGCCATCGACCGGGCCCTACCCTGGCTCCACATCCCGTCCGTGCCGGACCTCTTCCGCCCCTTCGGGCTCTACCTCATCTACGGCCTCGCTGGAGACGGCCCCGCGGCGCCATCACTGACGCGGGCGCTCTTCCATCACGCGCACAACATGGCGCGAACCGACGCCGGCTGCCGCGTGGTAGCGGCGGAGGTGGCCTCGTGCGAGCCGCTCCGCAGCGGGATCCCTCACTGGCGCCGCCTCTCCTGCGCCGAGGACCTCTGGTGCGTCAAGCGCCTCGTCGGAGAGTACGGCGAAGGCGGAGCGCTCGGCGACTGGACCAAAGCGCCGCCGCCGGCGTCCATCTTCGTCGACCCACGGGAATTCTAATCCCATAACGTAACGGTGGACCCACAACACTGGGGATATCCGTTATGTAAAGCGACCCGAAACGACCTTTTACATAACGCTTTTTTAAAAATTATTCTCTCTTTAGATTACGATTGTAACGGTTGGGAAGGGGAGAGAAAGAAACACATTCCATGGAAATGAAAAGAAAGATCACAAAAGAAAGATTTGAAAGAACTACAACTTGTCCTTTTGTAATCTAATGTGAGGCGTTGAGGAGATTAAATCTTTTTTTTTTCTTCTTCTTTTTTAATCATCAACTTTTGACAAGGAATTTGGGTACATGATGTCTACATATCTTATGGCCTCTTTTTGGATTAGGAATATAATCTCTTTGTTCCTTGTTCCCTTCTCTTTCTAGTTCCTAATGGTGTTTCTTGGTCCTTTGGAATTGAGGTTGAAATTTCTCCATTTATTGTTGAGATTGATGTTCCACTCATATCTTGGGATTTTTTTTTTTAAAAAAAATCAATATGTTACCTCAAATGATTTTTATGCCATAGGGAAAATAAAAGTTGGCACCTCCTCAATAGAGATTTTAGCATGTGCCTATGTTTAAAAAATATCTCAAAAAACACTAGCAATAAAGGACCATGATTAAGATATTGTAGATATTCAACAATAGTCAAGTTCATTAAAATCTATCAATCACCTTTTTTTTATCAAATAAAAGTTATACAAAGCTATTTTGCACTTATAAGACTATTGGAATTTAATAAGCATCAAACTGATTATGTGAAGGGAAAAAAAATCATCATCATATTTTTTTCATATTTAACTCCATCTCACTATGTGATATATAATCATGCCCGATAATCACTATGTGATATATAGTCGTGCCCGATAAACTATATACCATACCATAGAAATAATAATAGCAAATTGATTTGATGAAAATTAAAGAATCTCATTATCTTTAGATAATTTTTCATAATATATGTTGACACCACTTTAGAATTACCTTGTCATTATCGTTTTGTTCTCCTCATCATTCTCGTTGTTGTTTAATCTTTTCACTATTTCTCTCTCTCTCTCTCTCTCGTTGTTTAAACTTTTAATAAAATTTAAACATTATGAAATAATTATCTTGACATATGATCAAACCTTCATTAATATAATCTTATTTCTATTTATTTTAAATATCAAATATTTACCATCAACAAATCAATAGAGAAAAAAATCAAGGGTATTTTGGGTGTACAGGAAAAAACAAGATTCGCATTTTTGAAAATATTTAGATTAGAGGGTGTGATTTGAAATACTGCCACGAAAAAAGATTTATAATTTCCATTTTTGGATAATTCCAGTTATATCCGCCCTATTTTTCTTCGGAGGTATCCCTAGGGTTTTGTGTTGTGCTTCAATCCGGCGACGATGGCTTTGGCTCCTTCGCGAGTGGAGGTGCTCTCGCTGTTCCGTTCGCTCCTCCGCACGGCGAGCAAGTTCGCCGACTACAACATACGAGAATACGCTAAGAGGCGGACGATTGACGGGTTCCGCGACAACCGCGGACTTTCTGACCCGTCTTCGGTCGCCTTGGCCTTCGCCGACGGGAAGTCTCAGTTCGAGGTCGTGAAGAGGCAGGTGACTGTGTACGCTCTCTACGCCCCCAAAGTAAAGAGCGTCATGGAGGTTACGAGCCTGTGATGTACCTAGTACGAAGGTACGGCTTTTATGCTGGGTAATCTAGGGTTATTATTCGATATGAATGAGCAACACAATTGACAATGGTATAGCCGACGGCTTTAAAAATGAGCGTTGTGTATTGTATAATCCTATAATCCCCTTCTATAAGTTGCGTCATGCCAACACTAAAGTACCTAATGTAAACAAATTCAATATCGTGTCATGCCAACACTACACACTTTACATATATTCAAGATCAACTCAAATGGGCCCCCACGGGTGTAGCCTAGTTGGTACGCGGGTGGTAGAATTACACACAGGAGCAAGGTTCGAATCTCCGGGATTCATTCCCTTAGGGAATAAGATCCTCCCGCCTAGGAGGCAGCTCGGTATCGTGATTTACCTCCCTTCCACAAGGCCTTAGGGCGGACAGTGGAGGGGTGCTTGGGGTGAGCGATATCACCTTTTTGCATCACAAGATCAACTCAAATGGATTTCAATCTTATAATGTCCTTCCACTTAATTATTTTATCTTCAAATATAAGTTTATAGCAATTGTAAAGTCAATTGACTTACCATTTTATAGAAACAAGTTGTAAAAACAGGCATATGTCTCGACTAATAATTATATCCTCTTGATACCAAGATGAGCATTCTGCATTGTATAAAAGCATTAGTTTTGTAGCACCCTACTGAGATTAATTATATATTTTTTAAGATTTGCATTATATAATGCTCCTTGGACATTTGGTATAGGAATTGATTTCTCCACATGCCATTAATATCTCAATTAGTGGCTGAGAGTTAGATATAGATTGAAACAACTAAAATTGGAACATGCATAAGCATAAGATATGTATATATCTTGGCTTCACCAACTCTAGGATCTTTTCTGTTTGCTATATTTGCTGCTCTAATTGGTGCATTTGCACTTCCAATCCTTGCTCTTTTTAGTTTTTCATTTTCTTTCCAAGAGTAAAGTTGAAATTAAAAGATAAATCATGGGAAGTTTTTTTTTGGTCTCAGTTAGTACCATTTGTCGGAGCTTCAATTCCCTTCCTCACTTTTTTTATTGTTTCATCTCCTCCTTATGACTTATATTTGATGGAGGACAATGAAAAGTATGTGTCATGGGAAGAGAATCTTCTTGTCTCAGTTATAATTGGTATTAGTTAAGACAAACCCTATCTCTACTGGTATTCCTGAAATTATGTTGGCATAGGTGGCACAATGACATTTATCGCATTGGCTAAGTATCTATATTGGTCATTGGTGGGAATTGTTGTCAAACAATACAGATGGACACTTGAAAGTATGGCTAAAATTATAATTCATTTTTGGTTCTACTTATCATAACTTAAAGTTTTTTCTCCACAATTCAACCTTCTAATTTAATCTAGGTACACTTTTATCAATTAGGAAACTATTTTTATATCAAAATAGTCAATATAGAACAACGAAAGAATTGATTTTGCTAAGATAGTTGACATTGTTTCAGAGGCATAAAGTGGCATAATTTAAGACAAAGGAATCTTGCTTTAGTTTTTAATAAAAAAAAAACTAGGCTAGAATTACTTGGAGTGAGAATAGGTCTTTTTGAAATCTCACATATGCTAAAGGTCTTCAAAATTCGAGTTTCACCTCTCTGTGCATAATGGTGAAACTAAATCTTAAATTTTCCTGTTCCTGGTGATCGGAAATTAAGGAGCTTCCTTTCTCTGTTAATCTATCTCAATTTATTTGGGATGCATAAGCAAACTTTATGACTCTTGCAAGTCTTTGTTAGAAGCCCTATTAAGCAAAGAACTGTTCCCCTGTGATAATACAGTGCCAAAAATGGTTTCATCGAAATAACTTAAGTGATCGTGATACTGGAAATTTCAAACTAGATAATATATTTTTAAAAAATTCCTGTGAACAAACACAAATTAAATAAGATGGCTAGCATCTTGTGATGTTTGGATGTGGACACAGTTTTATGTTTTATTGCATCCTTATCAAGATTGCAATTTACACCTTGGGTCTCATGATTCGGCAACCCAAGTTGGGCCAGATGATTCAGCTCCCATGTAGGATATAAACTCGTTTGGTATTTTACTAATCTATAATCTGATCTTATTTTTTTATTAACTTTTTAAGCATTGTTTTAAGAACTTTCCCTGGGTTCTTGGCGCAATGGTAAATTTTTTGTCATGTAACCCGGTGGTCACAAGTTCGAGTCGTTAAAACAACCTCTTGCAATGTAGGATAAAGTTGCGTATGATAGATCCTTCCCTGGGATCCTACATTGGCGGGAGCTTTGTGCATGCTGCCCTTTTGTTTTAAGAACCACTGCATAAGACGCTAATACGGCACATAAGCTTATGCTATGAAAAAGACTAGTATCTTTTTATGGCCATTAAGTAAACAGTTGAACTAATCTGTATCTTTTTTTAATTCCTAATCTTGTTCAAGTTAATATTTTTTTTCTAAATTAAGCAACAACAAGAAATTTGTATATACTGCTTAGCTAAATGTGAAAATTTTCTTTTTTATGCACTGCTTCAGTTGGATACATGCATTGCTAAGTGATATTTGTTTCGAATATTGATTAAATTGTGTTAAAAAAATCCGTTTGAAAGTATGGATAGCTGACAATGAATAATTCAAGTAGTAAATGATAGATTTAGTATTTTTATTTTGATTTCTTTGATTACTTTACATAATAAATTAATATTTTCTGTAGTAGATGCCAGCTCGTGTTTACTTAAAATTCTGATATTTCAGAGTAATTGGCATAGATAGATGCAAAATAAGAGGGATATAGATTAACATGTTAAGATGCCCAAGAGATTCTAATGTTAGAAGAGTTGATTTATTTTAATGGAATGTGTAGGGGGTAGGAGGCAAAGAAGACATGAGACAATGCAAGAAAAAATAATTGAATTAATTTAAGTATTATTAGTAATAGCTTTGCATAGATTTCAATAGAGTGGTAATAAAATTTATATTGTTGAACCCAAATAGTTGGGACAAACATGGTGATGGTGTTTTTTTTTTTGACCTGCGTATGCTATAAGTTTAACTAAGGTTGATTTCAAGAATTGAAACCCTTGCTTTTGAGTAGGATCTTGATCTTGGCAAACTGCTAATGGAATATAGTTGCTTTATATTCACAGACATTTTAAAGCTTGTCACAAAAGAACATCTTTATGCCATACCATCTTAGATGATCTTTGATTATATGGGAACTCTTTTTAAACATCTACTAAAGTATAATTCTTGTGTGCTAATCTTATAAAAGTTGCTCTTTGCTACCATAAAAAAATGGAATACTAATAGTTATATGACATTGCTTATATCTCTCTAAGATAATCATTTAAATAAATTATGCTTTTATGGTATTAGAATGATTCGTAGTCTAAAATGCCCAATGTTGTAATCTGATAGATACAATAGATTATAAATGTTGATGCACTAAGATATTCCTTAGCTGTTACAGAATTTTATCAGTTGACCTCAACTTTCATTGACAGTTCAGCATTTCTCTACTTGCAAAGTGCAAACAATCTAAACTTGCAGCATGACTGGATGTATTTCTAAATTGTAACTTTGACATTTCATTGACTTCATATTTGAGGATTTTTTATTTTATTTTGGCAGGTTTTATCAGATCATTTTCTTTGATGGCATCGCTTAGCTTTTTGGCAATCAACAAGGGTACAAGTAAATGCCATAGCAAGCCAACTATTTGCGCACCTTGAGTTAGAACTTAAATATATGCTATACATGCAATAAACAGTAGTGCTTTCTTTCTCTATTCACATAGTCTTTTGTTGGATAGATTTAATAATGTTTAATCAGTGTACTGTCCTTTTTGTACCTTGGCTCTTTGTTTTCAAATGCCCCTTCGTTAAATGGGTGGGAGATGTTTTTGTGCTATTTGCTAATCTTGATCGACTTGACAAGAAACAATGAAAAAAAAAGAAGAAGAAAGCAAATACCTTTCTCAGGATTCAACAAAGTAGATATCAAAGTTATGGAATAACAAGTTCTAAAGTAAAAAAATAAAAATCCTTTTGGTTAAGAGTTGTCTGGCTGGAAAACACGATTATGCTATGATGGTGCCACAGGTGTTCATATCATAACTATAGAGATTGAGACATGATCTCACCGAGAAGTAACTCGGTTGAGTCGCTGGCTTTGTTCCTTCGTTATCAATCTCTTTTCAAAACGCAGCCCTAAGTTACTAGTCTCATGGAGAAGTCAAATGTCTCTCGCATGCCAATTTAGATGAGCTTTCGTATGACTGTACTCAAATTGTCATCATTCCAAAAGGCTAAGCTACAACATGATTGCCCTAGAGGATCATATGCATGATTGAATTACTTGGCTTGATTGTCATGGTTTTATTTGCATTCTTAACTTTCTATTCAACGAGTAACTACACTAAAATGGATATCGTTCATATGTAAACACCTATACATGCCCCCAACACTTCAACAACAAATCTCTAATTATGGTTTCAAAGGTTAAGTGTTCCCGCGTGGAGGCCTTCGAGGGATGAACCATCGATGAGCTATAGAAATATTGACCAAGTCATCAAGTGGGATGAGTTTTCCGACCTTCTGAATCAAGTAGCCGAGCGGAGGACTCGTCTGCAAAGTGGCGGACGATGGAAACCTTCCCTAGTTTCCTAGGTTTGAATCTTGCAAGAGACAAAGAAAAAGCCGGAAGGTTAAAGGAGAACTTCAGGTGAGAGACCTGAGGATCCCGCTCCGACGGTCAAGTCAAACCTGATCAAGCGAAAATAGCTAAAGTAGCTAGTAAGTATAGAAGTCTCAGATAAGAGAAAAATCTCCTCTCCACCAGTGACATCCGTCTTTTTATATACTCCTTCGGGGTGTGTACCGTCAGCATTAATGGCGTGTACTGTTGAGGCATGGGCGAGCATACCACGATGCATAAGACTCATCATTCTTTGTACTTTCAAGGGGTGTTTGGGATACCATTAGAGGTGTTTTGATTGTGTTGTTAGCGTTGGAGCTAGGCCCTATCGACGTGCCAGAGGCATAGACCAATGATAAAGTCTTCTCGGTTGGTAATATGGTATACTCGACCGGGAAGATGATTCACACGATCGGGTGGTGTAAGGTATATCCGGTCGGTAATATAGCATACTCGATAGGTGATTCAGATTCTGGCCGGTGATCTTAATCAGCTCTCCCGATCGGGTGGTGTAAGGTATATCCGGTCGGTTAATAAATCATACCTGACTGGGAATTATATTCCCGGTCGGGTGGCGCGCTTTCCCGCTAGTCTTGACCTTTGACTTTTCGCCATGTGGCATGTATCTGTACTACCATGCCCGACCCAATCACCCATATCACAAGTCTTCCCTTCAAGTTCGGTCGAAGGAGGCGTGACCGACTGACCGAACAATATGTGTTGGGTTTCCTGGCCTGACCGAGCCTCAATATGTTCTCTCCTGACTGGACAACAGGAAAGTGCATCGGGAAATGGGCGTCATAAATGCTACTTAATGTCAGGGTACTAATGATGAGTCGACCCACGTGCTGACCGGTGATCGCTTGACACGTACCCCCCTACGTCGGGATGTCAATCGTCGTGTCTGTTGAGCTGTCGGCGATCCGTGGGAGGCTTGATCCAACGATTCTCGCGCGCCGCTGTTATGTTAGTGCCTGCAGATCCGACGGTTGAGGATCCTGGGCTTCGACTATATAAGGCTCTCGTCGGAAAATGTTTTGGTTGTTTGCGTTCATCGTAGTTGTTATTTAAGAGGTTCCTGCCACTCTGCTCGGTGCTTATGTCTCTCGATCCAGTAAGTTGCTCCCGTTCAGTGTAGGGTTCATAGGTCTTAGGTTAACTAGGGGTTTTGTAGACCGGGCGTTTCTCCCTTAAGTTATGGTTGAAGTGTTGACCTCCGGTTCCTGGTACGGGTCCATGAAATCGACCTTCACTACCTCTGATCTAGAGGAAGTGAGTGCAATACGGAATCCCACTCAGTTATAAGCAAACGATCCCTCGTCCTGACCAACGACCCCACAGACCCCCGGTCGGGAGCGTGACCTTTTTCCTAGGTCAGTTTTAGGATGATCTTCGCCTTCCTACGCCTTCATTTTTTGACTTCGTCTCCCAATACTTCAACATCCCCCTAAACCAGCTAGCTCCCAACGGTTACCGGAAGCTCTGTGGTTCGTACATAATTTTTAGGGTGTATGATATCCGACTCGAGAGTTGGTTCTTTCATTTTTTCTTCTACCCTAAAATGGGAGAAGAGGAGACATTCTTCTTCCAATCCCGGACTGGGTACTGCTTTTTAGATGATCTTCCGACCTCCAAGAGGGGTTGGAAGGATAAGTTTTTGTACGTGTCTTCTCTGATCGGGTTCGAGTGGGCGAGCGGGTGGCGCGTGACTCTACCGAAGCCTCCCCGTCCTACGTCTTCTTTTAGGGTGGCGCATTTGAGAGCGGGCGGCATCCTCGCCGACCTGAGCTTTGACTCCAAGGCATTGCTACAGGAGGGACTCCTCTACATGGTCGGATTGAGCCCCGTCGCGACCCGGCTACCAGCTTTCTTCGGTGGGTTACTTGATAACTGTCGTTCGGTTTATGTCTAATTAAGATTTTTTTTCCCTTTATGCAGGTCAGACCATGTGGAAGGTGGCGGCAGTCCAGTCGAAGAGGCTGTCACTGGAGGAGTTGGAGGAGCGTGGCTTGGAGATAGCTGTGGAGGAAGGATGGCTTGCTCCGCCGGCCGGATCTTCAAGCGCTCAAAATACTAACGAGCTGTCTTCAGCCCGCCCCTCCCTAGAAGCTGGGAGGGCATCTTCTAGGCGAGAAGAGCGTCCACCCCAACCCCAGGAGGAACAACGCTCGGGGAAACGCCCTACCACTCAAAGTGCTGAAAGACGCGCTAGATCATCCAAGAAGCACCACTCGGCCGACCCTTCCGCTGACCGGGATGTTGAAGGGCGTCAACCATGGTCGGCTGACACTAGATCGTCGGGGTCTACGCGCGATCTGCATCTCTCTCGTTGCTCGGGCGGGAGAAGAGTCCGGTGAACGAAGATCGGTCGACCTCCCTCCCTTGACGTCGATCGAAGCCCCCATATGGGTCTCCCCGACCGGGGAGGGAAGCAGCCGGTGAGGGCCTACTTTGCCCGTCAAGGTACGGTTGAAGAGTCGGGCGGCGAACGCCTGACGGATGTCTCAGGAGCACATGCAGAACTACTCTGACAAACAGATGTTGGACTTCCTCTCGTCCAACCTAGCAGCAGTAAGTTCCTGACCTTCTTTTTTTCGATTTGCGTACTAATAACTGCTTTTGTAGGCGTGGTGCGGGGGTTCGGAGGTCATCGCCCGGGGCTACAGGCTCTTGCGGGTGAATCAGGATTTGCAGGCCCGGGTCGTCGAGCTAGAGGCTCAAGATGGCCCTCTGAGCGCGGAGGTTCAGGCGGAGGTGGGGAGACTTAAGGCCGACCTACAACTCCAAGTCTCACGCTTGGCTCAGCTTAAGGGCGCGAAGCAAGCTGCTGATTCCCATCTGGAAGAGCTGAAGGGGCAGCAGACTTCGTTCAAGGAAGAACTCGTCCGAGCCCGGTCGGCCGCTTCATCCAACCGGAGGCAGAGAGAGGAGGCCCAGGCTCAGTTGGAGGCGGCGAAATTTGAGTTGGCCTTGCGAAGCAAAGCGTTGGAAAAATGAAAATCGCCTTGGCTAAGGAAAAAGTCGAACTGGAGAAGGAGAAGACAGCACGAGTCCATCATCAAGCCACCAAGGAGAAGCACTGGTCCTCCTGGAGGGTCCAATACTTAAACTCCGTGAAATTTTAAAGCCAGCTCGGCCCCAAGATCATGCAGATATTTGAGTACGGGGCTAGAGGAGCTATGGAGCAGCTACAGGAGACCGGACTCTTGGCGGCTGACCTGCCTCCCAACGCGGTGGACTTTGAGAAGATCGCTGAGAGTGTGTCGGATGACGCCTTAGGTGAATTTGTATAGGGCTCGTAATGTAAAAGAAAAACTGTCTTTTGTACCCCCGATCGGGGCTTGTCTTTTAATGAAAAGTTTTTCTGCGCCATTTCATTCTAATTATATATATATATATTGAGCAAAGAGTCAGTGATTTATTTCACCTAAGAGTCGTGGGTTGGGGTCGTATCTGCAAACGAGATCGGCTAGGTTAGTTGTCTTATAGAGATTTGAACTCCTTGATCAGAGGGAAGATTGACGCTATGGCAAAGAGACTCGACCCTCATAGCTCAACCCTTGATCAGAGGGGAGATCGACGCTTTAGAGGAAAGACTCGACCCCGGATCAATGGGGGAGGTCGGAGCTTTATCGTGACTCAACCCTTAATCAGAGGGGAGATCGACGCTTTAGCGGAGAGACTCGACCCCGGATCAATGGGGGAGGTCGGAGCTTTAT
>JBBUKS010000002.1:9447257-9462843 GCA_038050645.1 Hedychium gardnerianum | reverse complement strand
TGCAAAATCATGCAATTAAAATTTTATGAAAAACTAAATTAACCATTAATCTAGTTATACCTGCGAGTTCGTATTCGAACATTGTAGAGAGCATTTGCTAGCTTCGCAAGACAAGCCTCTTCTAAAATCAACTGAGCGATGTTAACAAACCTCGCCTCTATTCGTATCCACACCAAGTATCTTCAAAATGACTTTTCAAAGTCTGAGCCGTGTCTCCGCTTTGGTACTAGTTGAAATGGGGAGACAAAATGATTTGAGAGAGGGATCTTGCTCGACTTGGTGTCTGACGGCTTAAAGCGCAACCTGGCGGCACCAAACAAGGTGGTGGCGACTAATCGGTATCGGCGTTGAACAGTCAGTGGCGGCGACGAATCGGTGTCGGCGCTGAACAGTCGGTGGCGGAGAGAGGAGAGAGAAAAAAAAGAGAAGAGATTTCCTAATCAAATTAAGTTATCAAATTCTCATTAGATTAATTCTCTCCCTACGAGAGAGTATTTATAGTCTCTTCTCAATGACTTGGGGAGCAAGTCATCTCCTAATCCCAAGCCCAACCCACCAAGCCTTAACCAAAAACTTAACCCATTAAGCATTTAGTTTGGTTTAAAACTAAACCACATGGTCCAATAATCAAACCAAACCAATTTTATTTATTAATAAACAAAAGAATATCCATCACATCTTCAAAAGACATGGCCCAACCTCGCTTCCATTCTGATAAATAACTTTCCATATTTGTCGCTCGTTTGATTCAACCAAACTTTATCTTTCTCGATCTGAGAATCCAATTCTCAAACTCGTTTTAAATCTTTCGGATAAACTCATAGTGCATGTAACCTTATAGGTTCTCGGTTATTGGCCATCCATAATTAATCATTAATTATGGAACTATCATGAGTAACACCGAGTAGTACATCATGATCCCCAATTGACCAAAAAATCACAGGTTGATTCTAGAACCACTTCTAAACCTTTCAGCAGCTACAATGAGTCATGCCTTGTTCCTTTCATTCGTCTTATACCCACTTAGTTCAGGACATGGTCTATGTGTTAGTCCCCACTAGGATGACTACGTCACACCAAGCTCAAGCTATACTTCCTTGTCCCGAGGATTCAAATTACTTAGACACGTGTCTAAGAGTCCCGTACTCTTGACATGTGATGCTTTGGCCAAAGACTTCGAGTAATAATTCTGACAAGCGGCCGTAGAGTATATATCTCCTTGTAAGGAGTGGTGAATCTTTTGTTGGCTATCCAATCACCTTCGGACACTTTGTCTTATACCCAATCATCCCGGGTCCATACCTCTTCAGAGTTACTTGCTTAAGATATCAAAGGATAAGTCTCCATGACCAAGATGACTTGAATATCTTTAGTCGAAGGAAACTGATACTTAAGCTACAATGAGATCTTCACTGACATATCTATATATGTAGAGAACCTTATAAAGTCTCATGGCAGGTCACTCCAATGAACTAGTTACCATTAACTAGCATCCATGTTTAACTCTCGACATCTCAATGTCTCTAGCCAGTGAGGAGCGGCTGCTTGGACAAGCCAAGGAGTATAATCCATGTTAGTCTCACAGAATCAATGATGTCCAAACTCATCAATTCATTAACTAGGGATGATTTCAACACATTCATAATTACACATATAAAGATGCTCACTAGTTGTGATCCAATCATAAGTTCTCTCATGTTATGAATCGTATTGTGGATATTCAGTAGTTGAGTTTAAGATCCAATCAAATACATAAAAAATGTGCACTCAAATAGTGAATCATTTATTTATCCAATAAATAAGTACAAATCGTATTGTGGATTGCCTTAGGACACCTCTCAAATATAAGTCGTGCCGGAGGGCACGGCCCATGTCATGCACTTGGAACTTCAGTATAAAAGGAGAATTTCAGATCTGAGGAGGGCATCTCGATTCGATGCTGTCCATGTGCCCCAAGAAGACTTTGGAAAGTGGATTGAGATTTTGACACCTCAACGCCCAGAATTCAGATCGGAAAGCAACCGGAGATGATCCATTACATCGAACTAAGCTTTTCATTCCTCATTTTTGAATTGTCTTGATTGCAACTTGTATACATGATGTTTTCTGGTTGTAGCTCTGAATTCAAAGAGTAGACTCTTGATTATAGGATTATGGAGTAGTCTTATTGATATGTAGACACTACTTGTTTAATTTATAGAGTTTGAATTATTTCTTGTTCAATAATATGTGTGTTTGTGATTCAGATCTACTGATTGAATACAATCTTGATGCCAAAAGCACAAGATTTGTATCCCACAAGAATTTAGGGATGAACCGAAAGGATAACCTAATCCTTCGACCCACAGAAACCTGAGACGTGGAGAGTCACCTACGAAAGTAGATTGGTATGCCACGAGGAGCAATAGGCTATTATAGATCTTAACGAATGAGTTCTAATTCATAGTCGTAAAGTAGGAGGAGGCATCTCGAGGGTTGTGGGATCATGTGATAGGGATCTCCTTAGGAAAGCGACCTCTCAGCTCTGTCGCTCTGAAAGTAGACGACTAATTGGAACGAAAATGTCGGTGTAGCTCCAAAAGTTCACATTGGATACATAGGATAGTCTATCTACATAAATAATCATTGAGGATAGAAACCAAACATAAATTTAGTGTTTACAGTCATTTAGGTGAAACTGAAGTCCTAGAATCATTTTTCCCATTAACTTCTCTCGGATCACTCTCTTTTCTTCCTTTCTCTCATCTAGTTCAATTCTCTCTCTCTCCTCACCTAATTCTCTAATATCTTCTCTTAGATCATTTGTTCTTTCACAACCCAAACCTACAATTAATCTAGACAATCGCATTTGTTTAGTATACTAGTACTTAACCATCATTCTTTGTGGATTCAATTTTTTATTACTTGACGACGGAATCGTACACTTGCGATTTACACTACATCAAGTTTTTGACACCGTTGCCGGGGAGTGATTTTGGTTGATATTAGTGAATTGAAAATTGATTGGATTAGATTATTTTTCTTCATAGTTTTACATTTGTATTTGTTTTCACATTTCTTAGCATTATTTCTTTTCCTTTTTCAAGAAAATAAATTCAATTCATGTGAAGAACCACAAGGTTAGGGGATTTATTTCCATTTGATTCAGAGATTAATTGAATGTTTCATCGAAAACTAATTGAGCAAAGGATAATGGATCAAAAGTAGACGCCCCAGAACCTTATTATACCCAACAACAACTGACTACTTGGAGATTATGCAACCCCAAATTTGATAGGGATGAAATCTAGCATTTAGGCAAATATTTTTGACTTGAAGTCAACTTTGATACGTTTGGTTCAGTAGTGCCAAATTGGTGGAACTCCCACGGAAGATCCAAATTTACATTTGGTAAATTTTCTAAAAATCTGTGCAACATCAAAACAGAATGGGGTTTCTGTTGGTGCAATAAGACTCATGCTATTCTCATTTTCATTAAGAGACAAAGCCAAGATTTGATTTTTATTGCTTCCTCCGGAGAGCATTGCAACTTGGGAGCAATGCGAACTAAAATTTCTGAGCAAATTTCACCCACCTAGCAAAACTGCTCATATGTGACACCTTATCACGAATTTTATGCAAAAGGATGGGGAGTCATTATTTGAGGCATGAGATCGTTATAAGAGCTTATTGCAGCAATGCCCACACCATGGGCTTGAGAGATGACTGATTATTCATATATTCTATAATGGAATTTCATATGCTGCAAAGGTTTCACTTGACTCAGCTACTGAGAGAGCTATTATGAACAAGACACTAGAAGAAGACGAAGATATTATAGAAAGTGTAGCTTTCAATCATCATCAATGGGCTATTGAGAGAAGTGTTTTTGTGCAAACTCCGAGGATGCACTTGGTAAATTATGTAGATTTTATGGTTGTACGATTGTATGTTATCAGCAAACGTTTCGATTCATTGAGTATAAGCCCGGCAAATGTTGTTAATATGTCTTGTGAAATCTGTGGAATTTCAGGTCACATTGAAGAAAATTGCTCGGTTCTAACAACCATGCAAGGTGGTCGGGTGGAGCATGTTGATGCACTTAACAACTTCAATTCGCGGTCGAACAACACCTATTCTATCACATGCAATTCTGGATGGAGAAATCATCCCAATTTTTCTTATCACTCAAATCAAGGGTCATATTAGAATCAAGGGAGTTACGATCAAAATTTTGAATCTCCAAAACAACCACAAAAGACTAGCATGGAGAAAATGATGGAGCAATTCATAGCAACACAATCTGAATCTAATGAAAAGTTTAGACAAAAACACTCTAATCATGAGATCATGATCAAAGAGTTGAAGAACTCAGTTAATGCTCTTACTAGTCATACAAAGATGTTAGAAAACTAAGTCGCACAAATAGCGAATTCAATTGCGAGAACTCTGAGGAATTTTCTAGGACAACCGGAGACTAACTGAGTAGAACATATTAATGCCATCAACTTGAGAAGTGTTAAGGTGTTGCAAGATTCAAATGAATGCATGAAGAATGTAGAAGATGACCTTGATAAAGGAATTGGTATACCTAAAATGCCTATAGTAGTTGAGGAGGAATTAAGCAAATCAAAGGAACACAAAGAAGACACTTTGCTACAACCTCCAGTGCAACCTTATCACCCACCAATTTCATTCCCACAACGTTTAGCAAAGACAAGGCAAGATGAAGAATTTGGAAAAAAAACTAGAGATGATGAAGAAAATCTGTGTGGAGGTGTTGTTACTTGATGCTTTGCAACAAATGCCACAATTTGCCAAATTCATGCAGGAAATCATCTCACACAAGAGGAAAATAGAAAGTCAGACGGTAACACTCATTGAGAAGTGTAGTGTCATTATTCAAAATGAGCTTCCTCCTAAACTGAAAGATCCGAGAAGTTTTTTCATCCCATGCTTCATCAGGGATAAAAAGATCAACAAAGCTTTCTGTGATCTTGGTGCTAGCGTGAGTTTAATGTCATTTTCTATGTCTAAGAGGCTAGGTCTGGGGGACCTAAAACTCACAATAATGACTTTATAATTGGTCGACCATACTTGTCGGTATCCCTTGGGGGTCCTAGAGGATGTTCCTATAAAAATTAGAGGCATTGTTGTATTTAATGATTTTGTTGTTTTAGAGATGGAAAAGGACCCCCGGACCCCTCTCATACTTGGAAGATCATTTCTGACCACCGTTGGAGTAATTATAGATGTGAGAAATCAAAAACTCTTATTTTCGGTGGGAAAGAATAGGTTAGAGTTTGACATCTCAAGGTTATCCATTGATTTTCATGAAGATGACAATGGAAAGGAAAGTAATTTTGATGAGGGTCAATTTGAAAGACCTCAAGACACTGAACTAAAATTTGATCCTTCGAAATATGGCAAGTACATTATTCCAGCAAGAGCTAAGGCAAGGGAAGATCTTTGTCAACTTGGAATGCTCGGAGGAGGGGAAAGGAACCCCCTTAAAGCAAAGGCTTCGAGTTGAGTTGAGAAAAGGGGTCGAGCTAAAAACCTTTAAAAAAAATGCTTCTTGGGAGACAACCCAAGCGTTTCATAGATCGTTTGAAGTTACTTTCATGAAATATTTAGTTTTGAGTGTTTTTGATCAAGCCACAGTGCCCGACACGGGGGGCCATGCCGACGAGAATAGCCCGTGTCGGGCACCTGGAACTTTAATATAAAAGGGAAATTTCATATCTGAGGAGGGGATCTCGATTAGGTGTCATCCAAGGTCCCCAAGAAGACTTTGGAGAGTGGATTGAAGGAGATTTTGATGCCTCAACACTCAGAATTCATATCGGAGAGCAACCGGAGATGATCTATTACATAGAGACTAAGTTTTTCATTTCTCATTTATGAATTGTCTTGATTGCAACTTGTATACATGATATTTTCTGGTTGTAGCTCCGAATTCGTGGAATAGACTCTTGATTCTAGGATTAAGGAGTAGCCTTATTGATATATAGACACTATTTGTTTTATCTATAGAGTTTGAATTATTCCTTATTCAATGATATGTGTGTTTGTGGTTCAAATCTACTAATTGAACACAATCTTGATGCCAAAAGCACAAGATTCATATCCCATGAGGATTTGGGGATGAACTGAAAGGAGACCCAATCCTCCGACTCGTAGAAACCCGAGACGTGGCGAGTCATATACGAAAGTAGATCGATATGTCATGAGGAGCAATAGGCTATCATAGATCTTAACATATCAGTTCCAATTCATCTCTATATAGTAGGAGGAGGCATCTCGGTGGTTGTGGGTTCATGTGACAGGGATCTCCTTAGGAAAGCAACCTCTCAGCTCTATCGCTCTGAAAGTAGACGACTAATTGAAACGGAAACATCGATGTAGATCCAAAAGTTCACATCAGATACATAGGATAGTCTACCTATATAAACAACCATTAAGGATAGGAAATCAAACATAGATTTAGTGTTTACAGTCATTTAGGTGAAACCGAAGTCATAGAATTGCTTTTCCCATCAACTTCTCTCGGATCACTCTCTTTCCTTGCTTTCTCTCATCTAGCTCAATTCTCTCTCTCTTTCCTCACCTAATTCTCTGATTTATTCTCTTGGATATTTTTCTCTTTCACAACCCAAACCCATGATTAGTCTAGACAATCACATTTATTTAATATACTAGTACTTTACCACCATTCTCTGTGGATTCGATCTTTTATTACTTGACGGCGGAATCGTACACTTGTGATTTACACCACATCAATAGGTCAAAGAGGACCCGATATCGAATCAAGAGGAAGCTCTGGCAGGCTGATCCGATGTTGAGCAATTAAAGTCCAAATAAGTCTAGAGGACCCGATATTTGATAGGTGAGTTGAGGTAAGCTCTTGGAGGGAGTGCACTAAGATCGTGTCCCAATAGGGATAAACCTTAGGCATTGATCCAACTAAAGAAACCAACAGAGGTTTTTAAGTTGAGATCAAGACAGTCCTAACTGTAATACTCATGCATCTTTACTATCTACTGTCTAACTATGTGTTACAGGACTATTATTTTGTTGTGCTAACTTTATTTTGTAGATAAACAAAGTTCTGAATTGATCGAGGGTTCAGTCGACTAATCAAAGTGATCAGTCGACCGATCCGGCCAGCGTGGCAGAGATTAGATCGAAGTTCAGTAAACATGGTAAATAGACTGTTCAAATGATGGATCAGAGTGATCAGTCGATCGATCCATAAAAGGTAATGACAGTAAATTAGATCAAATCATGTAGGAAAGGAAGTTCAGAGGTTCAGTTGAAGGATAACATGGATCAATCGACTGAACAGTGAAAATCACAGGATCGAACAAATTGGATTAGATCAAACAAGGAAAGGCGTGGAGTTCAGTCGACGAATAAGAGGTTCCATCAATGGATAGGTTCAATCGATGGAATGTGGTTTTAGTTGACCGAATGGTGCCTATTTTTCTGCTCCTATATTGTAATAAGTGAACTATGTTATGGATTTGGATTCCCATTTGGTGTTTTGTTTTGGACATTTTATTATGAGGTTAAGCCGTGCCAGCATTCACCGTATGTCATACAGTGATAGAGTATGATGTTGAATTTAATCTCCTTGTCGAGTTTTGCCCTAAGCTTATAGCATAGGACTAAGATCGGATGGTGTAGTTTACCTAGGGTCTTGCGGCGTATATTCGGATCATAATGTTGGGTACTTTGGCTAGTTCATACCGAGAAGCATTGGATCGAGCTTTGATGATAGAGATGACCCAACAGCAGATATCTCGAGAGAAAGGGAACGATAAACAAACGTCTTAGAGTATATCTCAAAATCAGAGGCAGCAGGTTTTTGGGTAGAAACGGGAGAATAAGAGTCAGGGCTCATGGGCTACTACTGGAGAGTCTTCACGACCGCAGAAGATCGATCGTTCTGCAGCAGGATCTTCTCGTTCTTTTCCGTAGAGTCAGAAAAATGATGCCAGTACGATTTAGTGTTTCTAGTGCGGCTCCAAAAGCCATAGTAAATCGGAGTGCCCTCTCGACCAAGCTATATGCTTCTACTGTAAGCTTCCAGGACATACGAGCAGAGATTGTAATCTGAAGGCTCAGTTGGAAGCTACTGGTACTGCGCCTACGGGGGGTCGATATGCTCAGTCCTGACCTCGGAGAGGAGCTCAAAGGACTCAACAAACTACAAAACAGCAGCGCATGTCATCCCCTCAAACACAGATATATTTTATTCAGGGACCAGAGTGTACTGCTACACCTTCGGCTGTACAGTATCCTATAGTAGCCCCGACTCATCAGGTGTTTTCAACACAGCAGTATGTGCCTTCACTACCGCAGGCGTATCAGTTGGTCTAGCCTCAGTCACAGCAGTCATCTACCACTCCTTTGTCTCGACCTTAACCTATTCCAAAAATTCAGCGGTCGAGCGCAGAGGTTGGACGAGTATATGCAATCACCCAAGAGGAGGCACAGCGAGCCGAGGGATCGGTCTTTCGGGATATTATTTTAGTTTATTCTGCACTTGCTGATTTTTTGATTGATACTAGTAGTTCGCATTCATTTATTTCCCGTATATTTTTAGGTAAGATTCATAGACTTCCTACACTTAGATCATATGGCTTAGCTATATCTCTGCCGTTTAGAGAGGTGCTAACCATCAACCAGGAAGTCAGGGGATGCCTCTTGGACTTCGATGGTCATTCACTTTCTGTGGACCTTCAGGTGCTTGATATGACAGAGTTTGATATCATCTTGGGCATGGATTAGTTGACTACCCATTATGCTATAGTTGATTGTTGAGCGAGAGTAGTCACCTTCCAACCTTCGAATCGACCCTCTTGGGAGTTCGTTGGGACCAAGGATGACGGAATTGCTATCATTTCAGCACTGCAAGCATAGAGGCTCTATTATCTCAGGGTTGTCAGGGATACCTATTATCGATGATTAAAGCCGAGGGAGATGGTGCTTCACAGCTCTCGAACATTCCGATAGTTCAAGAATTTTCGAACATATTTCTGGAAGAACTCCCTGGTTTGCCCCTGAAAGACAGGTGGAATTCATGATTGAGTTGATTCCAGGTACAACACCAGTATCAAAGGCTCCATACAAAATGGCACCAGAGGAATTAGAAGAGCTTAAGATACAGCTATAGGAGTTATTGGATAGAGGATTTATCCGCTCTAGTTTTTCTCCTTGGGGAGCTCTAGTGCTCTTTGTCAAAAAGGATGGATCACTTAGATTGTGTATTGACTATTGGTAACTGAATTCAGTAATCATCAAGAATAAATACCCCCTTCCACGGATAAAGAACTTATTTGATCAGCTGAAGAATACATGTGTATATTCTAAGATTGACTTACGCTCAAGGTATTATCAGCTTAGAGTAAGCGATGCGGATATTTAGAAGATAGCAATTCGTACCCAGTACGGGCATTATGAGTTCTTGGTGATGTCATTTGGGCTTACTAATGCTCCTGCTATTTTCATGGATTTGATGAATCGGGTGTTCCTTGAGTATCTGGACCAGTTTGTTATTGTCTTCATTTATGATATTTTGATATAATCTCGGACTGAGAAGGAACACGAACAGCATCTTCGCATAGTTCTAGAGACGCTTCGACGAGAGCATCTGTATGTTAATTTCAGCAAATGTGCATTTTGGTTGTCTTCGGTGGGATTTCTTGGACATGTGGTTTCGAGTAGAGACATATCTGTAGGCCCTCAAAAGATAGAGGTTGTTACTGGTTGGGAGCAACCAAAGTCGGTACAAGTGGTCCGTAGTTTTCTGGGATTGGCTGGATATTACCGGAGATTTATGGACGATTTTTCCACTATCGCTCTGCTATTGACTCGATTGACCAGGAAAGGAGTGAAATTTATTTGGATAGAGGTGTGCAAGGCAAGTTTCCAAGAGCTTAAACGAAGACTGGTATCTGCGTTTGTCTTAGTCCTTCCTTTTGGGAAAGATAAATTTGTGCTCTGCACAGATGCTTCGCTAAAGGGTTTGAGCGCAGTTCTAATGCAATATTTACGAGTAGTATCATATGCTTCACGTCAGCTGCAAGATCATGAGAAGAACTACCCCGTTTATGATTTGGAGTTAGCAGCGATTATTTTTGTGCTTAAAATATCTATTTACTCAGAAGGAATTGAACCTCGGACAAAGAAGATGGATGGAGTTTTTGAAGGATTATGACTGCACCATAAACTATCATCCAAGGAAAGCCAACGTGGTGGATGATGCCTTGAGTAGAAAAATCTCATGAGGTTCTAGCTAGTCACCGGGCAGCGATTACAAATTTGGTACAGAGTTTTTCAGAGTTTGGACTCGTGGAACAAGGACAAACAGAACGAGGGATTTTGGTAACTATGATTACTTAGTCACCCATTGTGGAACAGATCAAGAGAGCACAAGCTAGTGATCAGCATCTAAGGTATTTGAGTAGCAAAGTAGTTTCAGGGCAGGAGACAGAATTTTCTTGTGATGAGAGCGGTATCCTGTATTTTTGAGGAAGACTGTGTGTACCTGAGTCACACCCAGTCAAAGAAGACTTACTTCAGGAAGCACATCGATCCAGTTTCGCGATCCACCTGGGTGGTACCCGAATGTATAGAGACTTAAAACGCTCTTACTGGTGGAATGACATGAAAAAGGATATAATGGATTTCGTGACTCGATGTCTAGTATGCTAGCAAATGAAGGCTAAGCACCATATACCAGCAGGGTTACTTCAGAAAATTCAGATATCAGAATGAAAATGGGAGCATATCACCATGGATTTTATAGTGGGATTATCCAGGTCACGGAAAGGTCATGATGCGATTTGGGTGATTGTTGATCTATTAACCAAATATGCACACTTCTTACCAATTTGTAAGACAGAGGGGTGCAAATCCAGGATCTGGATTGCACTGAACCATGTTGACTCGTGTGCAAGCACGACCTACGCGCGCCGAATGCAAGATCCATCTAGGAAAAATTTGCCCAAATGGAACAACCAACATTTTGCCACGAGATTCTTTTGCTTGTGAAATAGAGGTATTAATTGTTGATTAATTGAGAATATGTAACTACCGAGTGACAACTGCTGACTATTAATGGTCGGATGCTTACATTTTAATCTCGGCGAGTAAAAGTAATAAATAGCATTTAATCAGCTATTGATTGCAGATTCTTCTCTGAGCTCTTATATAAGGAGACTATGACCACAGAAGAAGGGAGATACACTGAAAACAATAGTAGAAGAATTCCTCCACTTTCATTCCCCGATATTTTCCTTCTCTATTGTGCAATTCCACTCGACATAATCATCGTGATAGCAGTCGGATACGATCTCAATTCGTCGTAATCCACCAGTGTTTGGTGGCGATCACAGTCTGCCGTTGTATCTTGAGAAACAAATGAACCGAGAGAACCTCGAAGCACAGTCGGAAGTTGGGCGAATTTGTTTCAAGGAAACTACTTGATAGCAAGCCTCGGCATCTTTATTTCCCGACTCGTTGTTCCACTCGAGTGCATCAGAGTCCAGTCCGCTTGGGAGTATTCTTTTTTCTACTTGACGGTTTCCTTACTGACTCGGCTTCCATTCTGCTTCCCAACTAAAGGAAGTATTCGGGTACTTTGCTTCCTAACCGAAGGAACCACGCGACGAAGAATCTTCTTTTCCCGACTCAACTCTCGACTCAAAGATTTGCTTCTCGAGTGGAAGAAGCACTTGGTGAATTGCAACCACTCGGGAACATTCGGATTCCCGACTCAGCCATCCGCTCGGGAGTACTCGCATCCGCTTGGGGACACTTAGTCGAATCAGCCCCGATGATAGCCTAAGATTATCTGCTCAAGTCATCTCAATAGATAAGTTGAATATGATTTGGTGCAATTTCAATTCAGCTAATTCCCCAAAAATCTCCACAAATTGTCCAACAATGGATCGGTTCCTAGTTCATTGGGAGGTCTTAGCAACTTGAATAGAATCGATCTACGTGATAACAAAATAACAGGGGAGCTTGCTGAAATTTTCAAGAAACTATCGAGATACAGAAACGATATTAGGCTTTCCCTCATCCTGCAGAAAAATGAAATTAGTGTCCCTTTACCAATTCACATGGAAAAGCTTCAAAGCTTGGTTCAACTTGACCTTGGTTCCAATTCATTGAATGGCTCAATTCCAACTTCTTTGGGAAAACTATCCCAACTAAGGTTCTTAAATTTGTCTTCAAACTATTTGATTAGAGGCCTCACAGAAGCACACTTTGCCAATCTCACAAGTTTACTCAGCATGGATCTATCTCACAATAATTTGTCAGTCAATGTGAGCAATGACTGGCTTCCTCCATTTCATGCAAATGTAATCGCAATGAGATCTTGCAACTTGGGGCACAGGTTTCCTCCATGGCTGCAGAACAAAACAAGATTGCCCTCCCTCGACTTATCGAATAACGGGATATCAAACTCCTTTCCAGAGTGGTTTTGGAGCTTGTGCATGCAACTCATGGCGCTGAATGCTTTTCACAATCACATGAGACGGGTACTTCCAAGCTCTTTAGAATGCTTCAAGAATGTGACAGTCTTTGATTTAGGCCACAACAACTTGGGATGCTTGATACCAAGAATGCTTCATGTCACTCTGTACTGAGACCTCTCTCACAATTCATTCTCTGGACCAATTCCTGAGAGTGTGTTTGATTTAGGCCCTCGCGTTATGCTTTTATTTAATAATAGCTTAAGTAAAATGGTTTCATCCTTTTGTGTACCACTTTTGCAACTTGTGGAACTTAACAACAAAAGTTTATCTAGAGCACCCTCAGATTGCTGGAGTAAATCACCACATCTTGTGATCTTGGATTTTTCTGGCAATGAATTATCCGGTGGTATTCCCTCAACACTTGGGTATGTGACCATGCTCAAGTCCTGCACTTGAACAACAATAATTTCACTAGCAGAATTTGTTAGAATAACATATATCTTATTCAACATGAATATGAAAATTAAGTTTCTCATTTTGCATATTTTTTAATGTCCAAGGTTTTGAACTAAATGATTTTCACAATATGATACTTAAAAGTAAAACATACATTGGCTCATGTTGACCTTCAAGTATGAAAAAACTAAAACCCCTTAGACAATTGTGTTTCTTCTCCCTCTTGACCTCTCTTCTTACAATAAGCTCTCTGGCTCTCTAGCTCTTTGCCACCTGGTTTTGGTAACTTCAGTTCCATGGCAACAAGCTAGAATGACAAAGAACTTGTTTCGTTTTCATTCAAGAGTTCCAAGAGAATGTTCATTTTACTACCATGAGAATATCACTATTGGTGTGATAGATATTATCAGCCTCCATGTGTACTATGGCAGTCAAGAGTTGTGTTGAGTTGTTAAGTCAAAGGAAAACAAGTCAAACCTACTGGAGTCAGAATCAAGCCCGATCAAAAGTGAGCCCGAGTTAAGTTGAGCTCACTCAGCCAGTTGGGCCGAAGAAACTTAGACTCAAGCGAGTCAGATCAACCCCCCAACCTGGGCTAGACTCGCCTCAGAACCAATTTTCAGTTCTATAACTTCCCTCAGAAAGCCCGGTCCAAGTCGACTCCTTATCTTCACTCGGAAAGATCTACCAGAGCCGACCTGCCAACCTTATTATGGAAGCAACACCTGAGCCGACTTGTTGACCTTATTCTGAAAGCAACACCCGAGCCAGACCTACCCACCTTACTTGAGAAGCCATGCCCAATCTCCTTC
Source organism: Hedychium gardnerianum (assembly GCA_038050645.1). Taxonomy (NCBI): domain Eukaryota; kingdom Viridiplantae; phylum Streptophyta; class Magnoliopsida; order Zingiberales; family Zingiberaceae; genus Hedychium; species Hedychium gardnerianum. The sequence continues at coordinate 9,449,102 of JBBUKS010000002.1, read as the reverse complement.
AACTCGGCCACGCCCGACCTCCTTTTTCTCAGCCACCCTTGATCTCCTTCATCTCAGCCCATTCTAGATACCCCAGAATATAGTTAATAGCTCTCCCCACCCAATTGAGGGGAACGTGGATATCGTGATCAATGGAGGACGTGGAGTGACTAGGAGATACTGATAAAGGCACGTAGGCCTAAGTGGCCACTTCGTGACCTAAACCTGGCAACCCCATGACCTAGATGTGGCAACCCCATGACCTGAACTTGGGGTTCATGCCTCCCTCCTAGAAGATGGTATAAAAGAGAGTCTGCTTCTGTGGGCATAGGTATGCACACATAAGCATCCGAACTCTGACTCTTCACCATTTTTTCTCCAACGAGCTTTGTGCTAACTTAAGCGTCGGAGTGATCGCATCAAGGTCCGCCTTGGCCCCATTCTAACCTCTCATGTTGAGTTCTTCAGGTCCCGCGATTGATTCCCTCCTCGGATCCTTCGGAGTCACCTCTCTGGTCCTGACACATCCTCCAATGGCTCAGTCATCTTCGGTTTTTGGCCATGACAACTATAATTGCCAAAGGCTTACAGTTGACTTTCAGCACTTTGCTTTGGCTTGGCACTAGCATTAAACCTCTCCAACAACAAACTCTTCGGCCAGATTCTAGAAGAGCTGACGAATCTCTATGGCCTTCATTTCCTCAACTTGTCTTGGAATCATTTCTCAGGAAATATAGCGGATGAGATTGGTCTTATGGGTCAATTAGAATTGCTTGATCTTTCAAAGAACAATCTATCTGGTGGAATTCCTTCGAGCATCTCTGCTTTATATTATCTAAGCATCTTGAACTTGTCCTACAATAATCTTATTGGGAAAATACCAATAGACAGTCAACTGAAAACCTTCACCAACTTGTCTTACATCAGAAATCCTAAGTTTTGCGGGGAGCCATTCCAAACCAAGTGTCTAGAATACAACCCAACCATTGATAATGGAGTCATAGAAGAAGGTGATATGCATGAAGAAGATAAATATGGGGGACTTTGGTATTTCATTGGCTTTGCTCCTGGATTTGTGTTTGGCTTCTGGGGATTCATGGGTGCAATTATGATCAAGAGATGAATAAAAATCAAATGCATCCTACTCATTGGCAGGATCCTTTCTCAGTTAAACACATTGTGTGACTTATCTCAAGTGTGCCAATCCTCTCTTGGTTGGGTTTACTTAGCTGTGAAGATGTTGATGATGAAATAGAACATCAACATTATGTAAAGTTCTCGTATAAACCTAAGCTACATGAATTCTAAGAATTGAATAAGAATTTGCACATAGGAAATACAAGAACATGAGCATGGATGTAGTTTCAAGTAAAAACATGGCAAAACATATAAGTGTAAACCAAATACGACAAGGAACCTAATTGAAGAGACATGTCCTTGTCCTAAAGAGTCATCTGAGTGATCCTGAGGAAGAAAGAGCGGAAGCAAAACGAAGAGATCTTCCAAGGAGCTTAAGGTTGACGGCGTCGAATCCTCTTGGTATAATGGGGAACCAAGAGACGTCTCAATAGATGATGCCCTAAACCCTTGGGGACCTCCCCTTATATAGGCAACCAATCCATTATCAGCCCATAGATGATAACAGATTAGGCTAAATAATTCTACACATATGAGGTCCACATCCAATAACCCGAAACTCAATAACTTAAGTTATATCACTTAACGGGTTTCGGTATCGCAAGTCTTTAAATCGCATGTAAGCCCACCTTAAGGGATAATTAAATCCAATAATCTCCCACTTGGGCTATATGTGATTATAAACAACACGCGAATATAACTTTAGTTGATATCAAACTTTATGGGTAC
>JBBUKS010000002.1:9419159-9430100 GCA_038050645.1 Hedychium gardnerianum | reverse complement strand
AATAAAAATCCATCTCACAAAGAAACTATAGGAATACCATGGTTGATAACTTAGATTGGGTGAGATGGAATAATTAGTTGAAATCATTCAATCTATCTTAATCCTTAGAAGTTGGATCCAAATCAAAAATTGTTAAATACGACAAATTAAAGATAGTAAAATAAATATATATTAACTGAGAAATAAGTTAGGAATCGATTGGGTCAAATTAACATAAGGTTGGATTAGTTTAACTTAAGATTAAAAAAAAACCAAACCCTAAAGTTGGACTTCCTATTAAAGCCTTAATCGAATACGCCATTCGGCCACATCGCTTCTTCCTCCTCCCCTCTGAATTTGATTCCATGAATCCATCGCATTGCCATTGCCCATTCACACCGCCGACCGTAGGACTTGTTGTCGGCTACAACCATAGCCTTGTGCAAGGCCCCGATCAGAGGGAAGAGGTCTTCTTCTTTTCTCTTCCCTTCCCGAATCGCAGCCGAGGACTCAAGTTGTCGCTGACCGTCGACACCGCCAGCCAACTCCGTCTTCCCACACCGACATCGTTTTGATCTAGATCCAGCCATTGCTGACCTTACCTCGCCTCAGATAAGGCCTCACTACCGCCCCCTCAATCAGATACAGCTAGACCTAGATATGGCCATCCCGATCCACGACAATGCCGCTGGTAGGAGCTTGGTTAGGTTTCCTCTTTTCCTTCTCTTGATTTAGTGTACTTTACTTTGGTTTTGGTCAATTGAATTTTCTTTTCTCCGGCCAACCTCTGCCAAAGGTTCATCTAGCCACTCTGATCTAACTTGATTTGGGACCTGAACAAGGGGAATTCTGATTCTGACCTTTGTAGTTATTGTTTCGGCAGTGACCACTGAACATCATTGTAGTTTTTGCTCTCCCTATTTTGGCCGACTACCTCGATTCTGATCCAGTCAGCTATTGCCGCTATGATTCCAGCCTAATTACTCTACCACAGCAACAACCCTTAGATGTGGTAAAAACTTTATTAGGGTTGGCATTTTTGTTGGTTGATCATGAATTGGTGTGTTGTTTAGTTTTTGTATGTTTAGGCCATATCAAATGGAATAGTGAACTTGGATGGTGATATTAATTGATCTTCATATATATATAGATATATATATAGATATACCTACATCTTTAATTAAAGGATGTTAGGTTCGAAGTTGTAGTGGAATCCAATACTAATTTGATGGGTAATGTATTTAGAATTCAATTTAAAATATGTGATATAATTAGGGTTATTATATGTTATGTTGTATGGGATGTGAAGATTAAGAGCCCCTTGTTATTAAACCTTGTAATTAAATGTTAGATTTTTGTGGGGGTTGATATCTAGTTGGGATATATTAGATGTGTTGTAAGAAATATAATGACAACAGATGTGTATGTTTCCTCTATAGTTTTTATATCTAGTTGTACATAACATGGTTAAAGAGAGGTAGAGGAATGGTTTAAAAATTTATTAAGTAGAAGACTCATCTTAAGAAGTGAACTAAATCGATGTTTATTAAACGGAATAGGATTAGATATCACTACTCGAATTATGGTGGAGAGTTACTATAATTTGTGTTCTTTGAATGTAGGGGTTTGATTCAAAATAAGTATTTGGACTCGGAGACTTTCAATATGAGTTACCTTGAAGGCGGGTATTTCTTCCTCTGTTTCTACTTTAAATATTGATCTTGGTGCATGTTATATATAGTATGTTGAGTAAAATTTGGAATTTACCTTTCTCTAGTTGTAATTTTTACTTGAGTATGAACTTTATGTGCTTGCACTTTGTGTGGATCTATTTTATTCATATACAGTCTCTATTTGACTTCCTATCTGGTAGTGTACATGTATAGGAAGTATACCGTAGAAAACATACTATGCACATGTGGCTGATAGACACGCAGTTGGTGTGCATTTATGTTTATATGTGAGTCCTTATTCATTGATACTATGTAGTTGTTGATTGGGACACATGTATGACGTGTACCAAGGTTGATATTGCATATTAGTGGTTATCATTTGGATTAGTAGTATCTTCACACGCGGATGGCGTGTAGTGTGATTAGTATACTTTCATGGATGTAGTTGAGTATATTGGTATAGATAGATATGTGTGATAGTAGATTTACTTGTCTACCTATCACCACGATGTTGCATGTATGATATCGGTTATGTCTCCCATTTGGTTGGTTGAGTAAGTCGTAGCATTACGAGATTACATACTTGCTATCGGCTATGTCTCCCATTAGGTTGGTCGAGTGAGTCGTAGCAGCACATGTTGCATTTGCATGCTATCGGCTTGTCTCCCATTTAGTTGGTTGAGTGAGTCGTAAACATGCTACTATTTGAGTTGTTATACCCTGGCTTCCCACGAGGTTATACGTGGTAAAAAGTTTATCCCGTAGCTCGTAGCTAGATAGCTACCTCCTGTCTGCCCACGAGGTCATTCGTGGTAGAGCGTTCTCCCACAAACAAGGATCCTGACATTTTTGGACTGCCCACGAGTATCGTGGTAGTGTGTTTCTCCCGCGGTCCACAGTTGACGAGCTAGGTGTCTTAGTCATTTGTATACCCTGTGGTGGAGCGTTTCTCCCACATACGAGACCCCAATTTATATACTTGTTTCGATATACGTGGATCAGATACTGTACTTATATAGATTACTGATGGTACATGCATGGGAGATGTTGTACTCATTTTGTTTATTATTTGCACTAGTCATGATACGGTGTGCAACTGTTTAGAGTGTTTGTGTAGTAGAGACATTCATGAGCCTATTTCCATTTGGTAAGTATCTACCTCTAAGACTGTATACTTTGCACTCCTTACACTATTATTGTTCATGCACCATCTTTCTAAACCTGCTGAGTATTTCTTGTACTCACTACCTTGCATAATACTTTATTTTAGGTTAGCAGTTTGGGGTTGCTTGGAGAGTTTTGCCCGTGTCGTCCCTTGTCGCATTGAGTCTTGGTGATTTCTATTTGCTTTTAGTGATTTTGCTTCCGCATTTATATTTCTTTAGTCATTGTAATAAAATACCCGTACTTGGACTTTGTTTTGATTTTGGATGTGTACCTGGAGTTTCAAGTCGTGCCAACACGCGATTTTGAGTATTTGGGTTTTCTTGGTTTTTCTTCTTTATTTATACTGCGTGGTTGTGCTACCCGAGTGGGGTATTTATTTATACTGCGTGGTTGTGCTACCCGAGTGGGGTATTGTTTATAGTGCGTGGTTGTACTACCTGAGTAGGGTATTCTGTTTTATACTATGTGGTTGTGTATCCAGGAAATATGTGATTGTCATAAGGGGAGTGTTGTCCGTTTTTCATCGGACAAGTATACTCTCGGGGCGTGACAATTTTAGTGGTATCAGAGCCATAGGTTACGAAAACCTATTGTTCGTGTTTCAGATTTTTCGTGATTGTTTTCTCGATGCGACTTTCTAGGTTTTGGGATAAGGCATCAGTAGGACATCTCCAAGCTATAAGAAGTAAGATTTCATATCTATTAATGTACACTTCTATTAGTACTTATTCACTTACCTTCAATAGGTATGAGACGTGGTGGATCAGCCACTACTCAGGGTCGTGGTCCAGGCGACCTCGGAAACGACCTTCCGAGCCAAAAGCCCCCGAGTCTGCTCCTAGAGAGGTGAATTTTTCTGGGGATTTGACTGATGTCAAGTATGATAGCGAGAGTCAGGGTCATCACATTCCTAAGGGAGATCTAGAAGTACATTCTCAAGAGATACCACCACCGAGATCAGACCCAACTATTACTGGATGGGTCATGGATAGAGCTCGCATTTCCATGTTGACAAGATCAATGAAGGATCATTTTACTCTCTATCATGGAGATTCTGACCCATTGGTTGCTCTCTCTTGGTTAAGCAACCTAGAAGATACATTCGGATATATGACTTGTTCATATATTGAGAAAGTAGAAATGGCTGCATATCATCTTCGTGACTAAGCGGTGACTTGATCGAAGATGCAGCAGACGATTTTTGGTGAACAGTAGATTTCTTGGACTTTATTCCAGGAGGCTTATGAGAGGCAGTATTTTCCTGATACATTTTGCTTAGCACGACAATAGAAATTTCTGAGTCTTAAGCAAGGTGACCGGACTATTACAAAATACAGTGCAGAATTTAACCAACTGGCATCATTTTATCCTAACATTATAGCTCAAGACCATGACCGTATGTTTTAGTTCACTTAGGGTCTTGTAGCTTATATACGGATCAGGATGTCAGTGACTTCATGCAGTACTTATCGGGAGGCGTTAGATCATGCTTTGTTTATAGAGTTGACTGAGCAGCAGATATCCAGAGAGAAAGGGAATGATAAGAAGACTTCTCATAATGGGTTTTCCATGCAGAAGTGACAGTTTTCTGGACAAAAAGGACATCACAGAAGCAAGGGTTCATGAGGTAATACTAGGGAGTCGTCTCGACCACAGAAGATTAGACGATCATCAGCAGGGTCTTCTCATTTCCAGCAGCAAAATTGGAAGAAAGACTCTGGGATATTACGTTGTACTCAGTGTGGTTCCAGAAATCATACTAAACCAGATTTTCCACTGGATCAGGCTATATGCTTTTATTGTAAGCTTCCGGGACATATGAGCCATGATTGCACTTTGAGGGCGCAGTTGGAGTCTACTGAAGGTTCCTCAGTGGGGAGTCGATCTACCCAGCCCCGACCGCAGAAAGGATCTCAAAAGACTCATTATTCTATACGACCACAGCGAGGGTCGGCCTCTCAGGTACAGGTATATCATATTCAGGGCCAGGAGCGCTCAGCGATACCGGTGACTATGCAACACCCTTCAGCAGTGCCAGTTTATCCAACATATGCAGCTTAGCAGTATATTCCTCCATCTCATTCTTATTAGATGCCCCAGCCTCAGATGTATCATCCGACTACTTCTCAGCCGATTCAGCCTCATTCTGCTCCGGAGATGCCACCAAATCTAGAGGTTGGTCATGTTTTAGCTGTTACACGGGAGGAGGCACAGCGGGCCAAGGGATCGGTCTTTCGGGGTATTATTTTAGTTTATTCTACTTTTGCAGATTTATTGATAGATGCTAGTAGTTCACATTCATTTGTATCTCAGATATTTTTGGGTAAGATACGTAGACTACCTGTGCTCAGATCGCATTGCTTATTTGTATCTCTTTCGTCGGGAGAGTTACTAACCATTAGTTAGGAGGTCAAGGGATGTCCCTTGGATTTTGGTAGTCATACCCTTATGGTAGATCTGCAAGTGTTAGAAATAATGGAATTTGATATCATTCTTGGCATGGACTGGCTTGCCACTCATCAGGCTATAGTTGATTGCCGAGCGAGAGTAGTCACTTTCCGACCTTTAGGTCAACCCTCTTGGAAATTTATTGGGACCAAGGATGAGGGGATTTGTTCTCATATCAGCACTGCAAGCTTAGAAGCTATTGTTCTGCAGTTGCTAGGGATATTTTTTGTCTATGATAAAGGCTGATGAGAGTTGTGCTACGCAGCTTTCGGATGTACATATTGTACGAGAATTTCAGGATGTGTTTCCAGAAGAACTTCTAGGCTTGCTCCCAAGGAGGCAAGTAGAGTTTACGATTGAGTTGACTCTGGGTATCGCACCGGTGTCAAAGACTGTGTACAGAATGACACCAAATGAATTGGAGGAGCTCAAAATACAGCTACAGGAGTTTCTCGATAGAGGATTTATCTGTCCTAGCATTTCCCCATGGGGAGCTCCAGTGCTCTTTGTTAATAAGAAGGATGGATCATTAAGATTATGATAGACTATCGACAGCTGAATTCAGTAACAATCAAGAACAAGTATTCACTGCCACAGATAGTAGAATTATTTGACCAGCTCAAAAATACCTGTGTATATTTATACTTAGAAGATGTTCATTGGGAAAAGAGTAATCAATGGGCAAATGGTCATCTACGTTTCCTTATACATCTTGACACATTTTGGATAAATGGTCCACCACACCATTTTCTGCCCCTTTCTTATCTCTAAATCGAATTCCTCAAGTAGTAATATCCATCCGATAAGTCATGGTTTAGCATCTTTCTTGTAGAGTAAATACAGAATGATTGCATGATATGTATAAACTATCACTTTTGATCCCACCAAATATGATTTGAACTTATCAATTACAAAGATAACTGCTAATAATTATATTTTTGTAGTAGCATAGTTGATATGGCCGTCATTTAGAGTTTTATTAGCATAATGGATGACATACACTTTCTTGTCCTTTCATTGTCCCAACACTGCCCCTACAACATAGTCGCTTGCATCACACATGATTTCGAATGGGAGCTTCTAATATGAGCTTCCATTATAGGGGCGGTTACTAAAGATCTTTTTATTCTACCAAAAGCATCTAATCAATTTTGATCAAAATAGAATTTAGCATTCTTTAGCAATAAATTGGTCAAAGGATTGTAAATCTTGGAGAAATCTATTACGACGTGTTGGTAGAATCTCGCATGTCCTAAAAAAACTCCTTTCCCCTTTCATTTTTATCGGTGGAGGAAGCTTCTCAATTACTTCTACTTTTTCCTTATCAACTTCAATTCCCCGTTCAAAAATCTTATGACCTAGAACAATTCTTTCTTTAACCATGAAATGACATTTCTCCCAATTTAGGACCAAATTAACCTCATCACATCTCCATAAAAATCTAGAGAGATTAGATAAACACGCGTCTAAGTCAGTTCCAAACACAACAAAATCATCCATGAAAATTTTCATTATGTCTTCAATCAAATCTGAAAAGATAGTCATCATACAACATTGGAAAGTAGTGGGAGTGTTATAAAGACCAAAAAGCATTCTTCTGTAAGCAAAGGTTATGTATGGCCATGTAAAAGTGGTATTCTCTTCATCATGAGAATGTATAGGAATTTGGTAGAATCCGGAATACCCATCTAGATAGCAAAAAGATTTGTGCTTAGAAAGCCTTTCAAGCTTTTGGTCAATGAAGGGAAAAGGAAAATGATCCTTCCTAGTCATTTTGTTTAACTTCCTATAGTAAATGCACATATGCTATCCGTTAATTGTCCGAGTAGGAATCAATTCATTGTTCTCATTTTTAACCACCATCATCCCTCATTTTTTTCGAAGCACATGCGCTGGGCTTACCCATTCACTATCAGAGATCGGGTAAATAATTTTTGCATCTAGTAGCTTCAACACTTCTTTTCTAACCACTTCTTTCATATTAGGATTTAGCCTTCTCTGATGTTCGACTGAGCATTTATGATCATGTTCAAGAAGGATTCTATGCATGCACAGAGAAGGACTAATTCCTTTAATGTCATCGATGGTATATTCGATTACCTTCCTATGCAAGCTTAGCTCTCTAAGCAACTTTTTGGTCTCAAATTCGTTCAAACTTGCATTGACAATCACTAGAAATGTAGAGTTTAGCCCAAGAAATTCATATATGAGATTATAATGAAGAGGTTTAAGTTCTACTTGAGGTGGTGAGATTTCAAGTTCAAGTGGGCCTTGTTGAAGCATCTTAATTTGCTCATACACTTGTGATTTGCAAGGGACTTTTTCCATATTTAGCTCATATTCTCTAAACTCATCATCTTGAGTTTCTGACTTTCCATAAATCAGGCTTGCCCCCCCTAAGGGATCCTCTAATGTTTGAAGAAGTACTTCAAGATCACCGCCACTTCTCCAAATAGCTTCATCACAACACTTATCAAGATTTGTTTTGGCCGAAATAGTCAATTCATCATCTAATTGCTTCAATATTTCATGCTAAGACTAGATGACACTTTCTCTAAGGTTTTCAACATTACTATTTGCCAGATATAGCTCCTCTTTGATTTTAACCTTTCTTCTAACCTTTGCACTTAAGAGATTTTTAGTGAGGCAGTCATGGAATTTTCTTCTGACCATTCATGAAGGTTTGTTACCACTTGGTCAATCAAATCATATACTTCATTCAAACTCTTATTCATCAGAGAGCCCACTATAGCTGAATCCAACTGAGTCTTATTTGAGAAAGATATCCCAATGTAAAATATGTGGATAATTAGTCACTTCTCCAAACCATGGTGTGGACATTGCTGGAACATGTTTAGGAATCTATCTCATGCTTTGCATAATGATTCTCCATCTTTTTTCTCAAAGCTCATGATTTGATTCCTTAGATAGACTATTTTTCTTGGTTGAAAATACTTATTCAAAATTGGTTGTTCTAATTCATCCCATGTCATGATGCTTCTAGGAGGCAGAGTATTTAACCAAGTTTTGGCTAAATCTCTTAGGCTAAAAGGAAATGCTAGTAACCAAATGTTATATGCTAGAACCCCTTTATATTTCAATGTATTGCAATATTTTTAAAATTCTACAAGATGTAGATAAAGATTTTCAGAATATGACCCTCCAAATTGATCTTCTTGAATCTTGGAAATAAATGTTGGAACAAGTATGAAATTATGAGCATAAATCTGTGGAGGTAAAATAGTATCTAATACTCTTCCAGATAGGGGAGCAACACAATCTTTTAGAGACTTGTCACCTATAGTGGAAGGTGCTTCATATTCTGTCAACCTAAGAATCAATAGGTAAAAGATTTCCTGCAATGTTAGACCTTCACATGCAAGTGATAAAATCCAAATCTCCTTCAAAATAGAGTTCCAAAACATAGTTATTAGCAAATAAAAAAAATGCAGAATTTATAAACAAAAATAAAGAAGTCTAGATTAACTAAATTGCTAGTCAACTAATGTCAATCGAAAATAATCCCCGGCAACAGTGCCTAAAACTTATTGTCTAACTACAAGTGCATAGTTATGTCATCAAGTAATAAAATATTGAATCCACAGGGACTGCTAATTAAGCACTAATCAAGTATGTAAAGCAAGTTATCTAGACAATTGAAGATTGTTTGAAGTCATGAATGAGTGAGAGAGAGAGAGAGAGAGAGATCTAGTGAGAGCAAATGTTTGAAGAGGGAGGAATTGACATGGGAAAATGATTCTAGGATTTTGATTTCATTATGATGCTAGTTGATGTTCTATGTATTGTTCATTTCCTTATCTCAATGCATATGCTCTTGTAGGGATTTTAATCAAAATTATCGGTATAGACCCGTGAAGGTTACACTAAAATATTAACATCACTTTAAATGCTATTAAGTAAATAGGTAACATAGAAAGTCCGATAAAGAGATACCCCTTGTCACATAAGGGCCCCTCGGTCATACAGTTTAGATTATACAAGTCACTTCCAAACAATAAATAAGGAAAACCCATTACGCTCTAATTAGCTATTCACTTGTAGAGAATTGGCCCCCATTTCAAGGTGATGACTCTTGAAAGTCTGTTTAAAGGGATACGCTCTGTCACTAAGGGCCCTACTTGTCCTCAAGCAAAACATGCAATCTAGATTCATGTGTGCATCATAATCTCTAGTGAATCAGTCTAATCCTATCGTGTACTTTTACTAATGAGCAAGATGACAAAATTATTTGAGTATGGCCTAAGTAGAAGTTCTCTGTGCTTAGTGCGATGAGTGACTTAACTTTTTCAAATATCAATCTCCAAGACTAGTCAATTCATCATCTAACTGTGTTCCTCATGCTTCCGGCAATAGGCACTTACCTGTCACTCGCAAAGTTCATCCTTTTCAAACTACACAAGGTCTCAAAAGAATACTCGGTATCAAGAGAAACATAACATTTATTTCCTAAGTGACCTAACTCGGTCTTAAAGGGGTAACTTATTAGTTTTCACTCATGACAACTATTTTTTTATCCCTTATTCTTCTTCTTATTTTTTTTTTTCAATATGTATATTTTCTTTTCCAACTCAATTTTTTTCTCTCTTTTTTTCTAGAATACAGATTTTTCCAAATGAGTTGACATGAACCGAGGTTATCCAATAACCAAAATATAGTTGAGAAGTTATAAAGGAAAACAAGCATACTAATCCAGTTCTATGAATCATAACTATTTTCGAAAGTATCTACCTTCAAAATCAAGCATAGTGTGAAAAGATCCTTAAACTAGGCAACACTCAAACTCTTCGAATAAAAACATTGCTCACTTTATGCAATCTACGGATAGGAGAAGATATATCACTAAACATACTAGCATGCTTATCACAATAACATGAATATCTAGAATAAATGTGTGAATATCTTGCTATGAGGAACAAACCAGCAATGACATGATACATGATGCAACTAGAAGAAAAATATATTATGCAAAAAGAAATATGACAAAAACTAACCAACAACCCAGTATATATACATCCCCTAGACTTAAATCTTTTAGTATCCCAATGAAAACAACATATATTATGGAGGATATGGGAAAAAGAGGAAGTAAGGGAGGTTACCAAGTGGCGTGTGTTGAGTGTATAAGTCAATCCATCACAGAAGTCACCCCTCCATTTGGTAGTCACACTCGTCCTCATCTTTGAAGCTTGCAGAAAGAAGAATAGACATTAAAAACCAAGTAGAGGGGTTGGGTTAGGGCAAATGGAAAGAAAGGAGAATAAGAGAGGCACGGGAAGCACAACCATGCCAAATGACAGGTCGTGCCAAATGGCATGGCCTGCTCGTGATGAATATATGTGCTTATCTCCTTCGAGGCACGACCATGCCAAATGACACGACCTTCCCGTGAAGGCACGGGCGACTCAACTCAAAGGAGGCATGACTGTGCCAAATGGCACAGCATACCTGTGGTGGCCACAATGTTGGGTAGCCCAATGTGGTGTGTGCTTAACACGTTTCGTAAAACATGCATAGTGGAAGACATTAACAATAATAACAAAAACTAATTATTACATCATACACACCACACACATACAAGGATACATCTCATGCAGACATGATTGATAAAATAAAACTTTTAAGAATAATATTTACTCTAGGTATACCTTACGGA